>BMAO01022511.1:0-54916 GCA_019973975.1 Trichonephila clavata
TTAAATCTAGTTCTCCCCAAAATGCTCTGCTGGCTAAATAAATTGTTTGAGGAGGTGTTATCACAAAATTTTGGGGGCAGTTATAAAGACACAGCGGTGTACATTGAGAGCAGTACGCTTGCTTCATTATCCTGTTAAAATATGAAGTCGTGTTCAATATCAAATTTTGGACAGACAATTTAAAATTTCTCTTTAAAATATTTGACTAGAGCTCATGATTCTCAATACCATCAAAAATTACCTAATTCTGTGGCTGATTTACACCCCCACGCAAGAACACTTCCACTTCCATGGTTCATTCATCCAACTAGATTCTTGTGACTTAAGTTTCAGAAATTCAAAATTGACAGGAAAGTGATTGGGATGACAGAAAATTCAACATTTTTGGTTTCTGATGGGCATATAATAGTTTTAAAGGAAAAAATGAGGCATTTAATCCAGTGAATTTATGTGGAACAAGAGCTCCTCCACCTCCATGCTTCAACACAGAGGTGTTCTTGCGGAAGAGGGGGGGGGTGTAAATAGGCTTCAGGAATTAGGTAATTTGGTATTTTTTGATGGTATTGAGAATCATGAGCTCTATTTAAATATTTTAAAGAGAAATTTTAAATTATCCTCTCGAAATTTGGATATTTCAGAGGACTTCATTTTTTAACAGGATAATGACGCCAAGCGAACTGCTCTCAATGTACACTGCTGGTGTCTCTATAACTGTACCCAAAGGTTGAAAACACCTCCTCAATCAATTTATTTAGCCAGCAGAGCATATTTGGGGAGAACTAGATTTAAAATAAAAATAAAACATGACATATAAACACATAATGGGAAGTAAAAACAATAATCACAGAACATGGAGGAAAATCAATGCAGAAATTACAAAAACTCAATAAATCTATATCAAGATGTCCAAAAGTTGTTGTGGACACTAAAAGATATCCTACTAAGTTCTAAACTAAGAAAGAAATACATATTTAAAGCTATGTTGAGATTTTTGTTAAGTGTTCTAAGACTTTAGTGGCGTAATTTTTCAGAAGCTTTTTGATTATGAATTTTTAAAATAATAGTTATACAATTTTTAAAAAATAATTATGTCATTCCACCAAGAACAAGTTACAGATATAAAAAAATTACACTTCCAAAATATTAATTTTTATTAGTCGGAAACAATAATTTTATAGGAAATTGCAAGTGTACGAACACTTTTTGGATTCACTGTATATACACAGAGATTAGATTTTGATTCATAACACAGATAGAACTAAATAAAACATTTCTGAAATTTTAAATTCAATATCTTAAAAATATTTTGTGTAGGGATCAGCATCTGGTTTTGTTAACTCCAATTCCAGTTTACTAATTATGCTATAAATTTGCTTCTAGATATTATAGAAACAAAATAGAGTGTTTTTAGAATCTAAATGTATAGTCTTTAAAATATAAACACAAAAGTAATTTTGGAAAATTTTCACCAAAACTGCGAATTTTGGGTAGTCACATATCTTAATGAAATTTACTTGATTCATAATAAGTCACATTGTTGATTTTTTGGGCACTTGCTTATAAGCAAATAATAATTTAAGTATTCCTTTGCTACATTGGAATAGTTTTATTTTCATATTGAACTTTAAAATAGCTTTCATGTCTTGAAAAAGGCAAGCCTACAAAATAAATTTTTGTTTTCAATTATTAATCTTTTTAAGAGACTAATTTCTTGTAGATTTTAAAGAACTTTTCTAGCTTATTGGTAAACTTATGGAAAATGTCTTAAAAGTTCTCATAAAGAAATTATTTCAATACATTTATTTTATGGTTCCTTTATTGTGACTATAGTGTTTTGTTTATTTGGATGAAAATAAATGAAGTATATATATCAGATTCTTTATATTTAAAACAATATAAATATATTTTATGCTTTTACTCATTAAAGAAAGGTAGAGAAAAATTATGTTTTTACCATAAAATCTGGCATATCATGTATACCATCGTATTACATGCACTTATACTTTCAAGTAGCAATTTTTAATTTTTATGTTTATTTGCTGAGAATGTGCACCCCATTTTCATGAAGAAACCTGAGATGTATGCGAGTCATGCTCTTAAAGTTTGAAAGTCATTTATTCTAAGCTTTAGTAAAAAATAGTATACATCTAGAAGTGCAACCCTTTAAGTTCATAAGGAATGCCATTTCTTTTAAATAACCATTATTTTGATCTATGTAGAAATCTAATTTTTTTTCCTGTGCTCACATTTTTTAAAGATCTTATTTTTATACCTGGTATATAACGTGCACGCATAAAATTCAATCTTATTTTTTGTGTTAAAAGTGTGCACCATACACCAGATTTTACGATACATATTACCACAACAATGCCAATGTTCAAGATAACGTGCCAAGTTGATGACCCTGATTTTGCATGTGTCGTATGCGCCAGATTGACTACCATGTGTTGTATTACATATAATTTCATCAATATGGTTGCAATATTATGAAAGTACCAAAAATTAATACAGCTTGGGTACAAAAATTCCTGTATACAGGTATGTTGTACACAAGTGAAAAAACATAAATCTTGGTATACTTACGTATTATCACAACCAATTGGTGACATTATATGAAACAAAGCACCTGTTTGCCAATTCAGCACGTTCAACACACAGGAACTCTGAGGGTACTTGTGTATTTTTGCGACAATCGCTGACTCTAAATAACTCGCTGAGTTGGCCACCTCGATTTCCTATGTGTGGTACACACTGAATTGGCTGCCAGGTGCTTCATTTCATATAATATCGCTAATAGTTTGCAATAAGACGCAATTACCAATCAGGGTTGCCAACTTGGTGTGTTATTATTAGATTTGTCATTTGTTGTGATAATACGTAATTTGTTCAGTCTGACGTATTTGAAGCACAATTAATTTAAATTATAGTTTTAAGAAACATGTTTTTTTATCAAACTAAAAAGTAAGAAATAAATCTTAATATAAGAATAAAATGATTAACTAGAAAATTAATGTCATCGTGGTAAAGGCGTGGGGTCCTCTGTACTACATTTTTACACTAACTCTGCATTTTGGAATAGAACTAGTAAGAAATTATATAACAATTGATATTGAGCACCCCACTCTTTTATATGCAGTTATTATTTTTCCAGTTTCAATTTTATTTTTTTCTGCTTTTTCTTGGCATTTCTAAATACCTTTTGTTCTATTTCTTTAAATCCTGGCATTCATATTTTTCTAATTGGTTTTCTATAAAAAAAAGTACTTATGTTTTTGCTTCTTAATGTAATTCCTTTTTTGCCAGGAATAAGCCATTCTTTTAAATTATTGTCATGTTGAGTTCTTAGTGGGAGACCATCATCATTGATTGAATACTATTGGATGCCAAATTTATTTGCAGCGATTTCAAAACCACTTCTAAAAGATGTTTAATGTGTAGTGTACTGATAACAAATTAGATCCTGTATATATTGTTCCAATGTGTGTATTTTTTTAACTGTTGTTTTTATAAATGTGAAATTCAGGTAGACGTGCAATATTTATAAAAATTGTATTTTTTAAATTTTTTATCTTGTTTCTAAATTATGAATGCTTTATTTTTAATTTGCACTAATTTCATTTCTGCTTGTTAGTACAAATCTTGATTTTTAATGTTTCCACTCATAATTTGTTTTAAATTTTGCATATAGCTCTGAATTTTTAAAAAAAATATTTTATGGATAAAATTAATTTATGAATTTCATACATTTTGCACTTTCTGCCAAAGATCATTGGTTTCACATTGTAGCCTTTGTCCTTATGTTCTAAATACTCATACAGGTATAGCATATCACTACATGTGTTATGCTAAATTTTGTAGATAGTCATTTCGAAAACTATATAATTATGAACAACCTTTGTAAAAATTTTACTCTAATGAGAAAACTTACAAAATTCCTTTCAGAACCAGCTATCTATAAATTCTGAAGTAAATAATTTAGATGACTCGCATATCCTAACATGTAATTTATTTGAAACAACACTGTTTGAAAGGCATTTTCACTCACATTTTGTAACTCAAAGACATGATTTGATAAAAAAATTAAAAAGTTGTTTATTTATGTACTTTTACACACTTTCCTATATTTACAATGATAATTCAATATATATTACACTAAAACAGAATCTGTTCTGCACAAATAAGGATGGAGTTGACTATAATATGGATTAGATAGTGTTTATAAAAAAAATTTCAAAAATTTCACTTATATTCTTGTTTAGTTTTTATGTATATATGTTTGTGTACAATTTCCAGAATAAATATTTCAACAATATGATTTTGGTTTGTTTTATTTTTCTTGTTAACAGTGAATAATTGAAAATAAAATGCTGTATAAAGTAGAAAAATGGCTAGATTATGATTCTGCTGCTCCTTAGGATGTTATTTTTTCTTTTAAATGGGTGCAGAAAACTTCTCTAAAAACTCTTTCCAGTTGGTTAAATCTTGTTTATTTAAATGTTTTTTAATGCAAAAATCTACTGTTTTAGTTGTTTTTACATTCTTCTAAGGACTGAAATTTTTAAGTATTTTAATTTTAAAAAAAACCAGTAACTTAAAAACTATAATATTTGTTTTCTTTGGTGATAGGAGAGTGTAAAATCAGTTGATTTAACAAAAAACGATCTTAATTTTTAATATAGCAATGCATTTTCTTTATTTCCATGTGGATAGATGTTTCTATTTAAACAAAACAATTGATATAAAGAGTACTTACACACCTGGGCCTAATGAGTGTTAGTTTAGTCAAAAGGTTTTTTTTCTTCAGGTTACATAATATGTAAAAAAGCTATTTCTTTCTGGCATTGTTTTGAAATTTTTACTTAGAAAAATCTGTTATTTATCATAATGTTTCCTAGATATTTCTAATAACTTATTATTGAAGGGCTGAATTTTTTAAATAGAAGTTAATTTTCTGCTTGTATATGATTTTAAGGAAACAATATAATGCTTCTAGAGAAACATAAATATAAATAATGAATCAAATTGCTTCTGGAACTAGTTCAAAATGCATACACATTTGTTTAACTATTACATCGAATTCATTTTTGCAGTTTTCAAACATGCAGTTTGTGATCAAATAATAGTTGCATTTTTTTTTCTCGAAAAGTAATATTTTTGTTGATACTTGCGTATTGTAGCCACCGTATTGGCGACATTATATAAAACGAAGTACATGGTTGCTAATTCAGCGCGTAGGACACATGCGAAATCGTTACTGGCAATTTGGCGAGTTATCTTTAACTTAGGCACTTTCGCGATAATATGCGAGTACCTTTTTGTTACACACAATAAATGTAAAATGAATTTTGATTTCGAAGTTAAGTGTAAAAATTTCATGAAATGAAAATAAAATAATACGTAAGATGTAGAAAGTGAAAATTTACAACTCAGGTATCACATTTTTAAATCCCTTAAGATTTGGGTTAATAAATAATTTTCTGTTAAAAATTCATATTAGATCAACAGTACCGAAAATAAATGCTATTCATACTCATTTTATTGTTTTAACTCATATTTGATACATTAACAGATTCAAATATGAGTGCATTATATACTCATATCGATCTTTCATTCTCAAAAATTTGATCCCGTAACAGGTTCAAAAATGAGAATGTACTTGTGTCTTGATATGAGAATATGCGATTCTCAGATTTGAGTAAGCGTGCATCGCGGAGCTATTTTGAGAATGTGAAGTACTCAAAAGTGAGCTGTTTGCTCTCAGTTTTGAACATTGTTTCTCGCAGTGTACGTCCTGGACAGTTAACGATTTGGCTGAGCGAGACGTTTATATATGCTGGGGGGCACTTAAAAGGCTTTAGTCGTATTGTAGCTTTAACTATATATTATGGATGGAGGGGGGCGATGAAATTCATGATTGAATATTGGGTGGCCGATATTGAAAGTTTGAGAAGCACTGATATACTTACATCCATCGTAAATTTAAGGAGTGTCTTTTTTTTTCGCTTCTAATAATTTTAAATAGTAAATGATTTCCGAGTAATTTTTCAATACATCGTTTCATTTTTTATAATTATATGTATATAATCGATTTATTTTTAATAGATATGCTCGTTACAAGAAAAAAAGCAGGGCAGGAAACAAAACATTTATTTATATAATTTAGACATTTGGATAATAGCTTATTCATGCGATCTTTCGTATTAAGTACAGACCATAAAATTGAAAGAAGATTATTTGAAATACCTAGACAAAGGGAAATAAGATAGGAATGCTATAATTACGTCTTTAAGGCCAGAGAAATAGTAGATATTTTTAGAAATTGCGTAGGTATTTTTGCGAAAAGGTTCAATGACTAAGTAAGCTCTTAAGATATTATTTATTACTTGAATTCATGAATAGATCTATTAAAATACAGACTTTAATCCCTTCAAGGCAGGAAAGGATTGAGACTGTTATATCGTAATTAAGGTTAGAAGAAAAGTACACAAGATTAGAATTTAATTTACTGCTAAAAGAGATTTTTACACACACATATATAAATATTCAGACGAATAAATGCTAATATATATATTACAAAAATATACAAAAAATAGTTATATACCTAAGATAACTATAGTCATGATAGAATAGATTTAGCCACAGAAATACTAAAGCAAACTCCTAGCCTTAGGAACTAAGAATGCAGGTTTAAACAATGTTTTTCGGCCAGCCAACCTTCACCTGAATTTGCCAATACTCTGGGCCATAGGGAAAGCAATAAATTTCTAGAGAAGTTTAACTATCATTATAGATAAAACCATAACCTATTAATGTAAAACGATAATATTATAGCCTGTAATAATTACTAAAATATTTAAAATCAAAGTTAAACTATTAGAAGACTTACCACGTGAATCATATTCGCCGCCTATGGATAATAACAGTATCGCATATAATTATTAAGTTTTGATAAAGTAGCATTAATACTATATATACACATTTAAAAACTGTATACTTTATTTTAAAATTTATAGAAAATAAAAGTACCACTCATACATATACAATTAATTTTTAAGTAAATATAATATATTGTTAAATTACTTAACTAGAGGTGCCATCTATATATATATATATATATACATTTATAGGAATAAAATAATTAATACAAAAGAATATACTACTGAACATAGATTAAAAGACAGAATATCTAGGAATTTGAAATGTGGAGCAGTTAAAAATGTTTATAATGAAAAAGAGTCATTGGACTAAAATGGATAACTATTATGATTTATAAAGCTGCCATAGATTTAGGACAGTGAGAAATAGGGTTAAACATTGCTTTATAGGAGTGGTTCTTAAATTTTCGACTGCCGCTGATCCCCTTTATATATCAGACTGGCATTGCGGACCGACAAGATTTTTAATATTTTTGGGCCAAATACATAAGCTAGTGAAGTTTTTTCATTAAGGTTAATTTAGTGATCTGCTCTACTACGGCACATCTTTCAATTTTTCGAAGAGGCTTTTCACATCTCGTAAAAGAGGAAAATCTTAAATTATATAATAAAGGTGGATTCCTAGGGTCCTCAGACCACAGTTTAACAACTACTGCTTAATAGGATCCAACCTTCCCCTTCAGCAAAAATTTTCGACATAATAGAAGAATAGAATCCTAACCGCAAAAGTACAAGAGAACACTATTGAAAACCAGGCAAAAAAAATCCACACAAACAATACAAATGAACACAAAACAACACAAATAAAGTGAATAAATGAATATTGAAAATACTAGTTTCCACAAGAGAGATAATTACAAAAAGAAAATTTTCAAAATAATTTAAAACTAGAAAAACAAATACAAAAACTTTACCTATATTTGTGCTAACCAATAAACGTTTTAAGACGATACGTCCACTGATATGATCTCGTGGCGTGATACGACGTGAAGATGAAAAAAATTTAAGAAAACAGAGGCGCCACCTGGGTAGTTTTTTTGTAGCTAAACAAAGCTTAGAGTAGAATAAAAATAAAGGTGAAAATAATTTTGATATATATTTAAAAGGAATTTAACTGGCTAACTGTAATCAAGACAATATTGTCCCAATTTTTTGTAATTTTCGATTTTAATTCATTGTCAGAAACTAAATCTTTATTTCTTTTTATAAAATTTAGAATAATATTTCTAAAAACTGATGACTGTAGATTGCTACACTAGAATGGCATTTTTATAATGTTAAATTCAAAAGAGAGTAAAGTATCAAAAGTATGAAATTTTTAGCAAATTACTCTTAGGGCTAGTTTCTATTTGAAGACCCCAAAAAAGTTTATTGACTCATCAATGTAATTGTTTTTTTTTTTTTTATAAATTCAAATATTGTGGATAAAAATTAAAACCAGAAACATAATCTACTATGCTGTAAAAATAATTAAGTCATTTATTCATCTAAATAAGTAACAAGAGTCTTTATCAATTTTTTCATGTCCATAAAAGAGAAAATAGGTACTAACTAAACAGTTACTTGCAGGCCAACTTTATGGCAGTCCTTTAATTTTCTGATAATAAGAGTTATTATGAAAAATATAAGTTTCATTCAATACTGTGTTCACATAATACGTATATGTATATACATTGTGACGTCGGCTCATTAGTCAAACATTTCCCGACAATACTTGTCAAGTTTGATGTATTGGTTGACCGGAAAGCCCAGATGGGACATACTATCTTCCAAAAAAAAAAAAGACCGTGTAATCTTCCCTCATGCATGACAACAAGCATGTGTTTCACAGTTTCTGAAGGCGGTTGTGCTGAGAATACCACCCTCTCCGACCCTCAAATAACATCCGGCACCAAGATCTACAAAGATTTCGCTCCTGTGAAAAATTTCCATTGTCGAGTCGCTTCGCACATATGGACAGCGAACTATTCAAATGGAAAGGAATGTCTGCGGGTTGTGAAAAGACACACCCCCAATGTCTAAGTGGCAGAGCTATTTATAGCCCTACAGATGATATACTAGGTCCGGTGATGGAGTGGTTTCAGACTTGCCAGCATATTGTCTCCGAGTGCTATCAGAGTTTGGAGTAAAGTGAGAAGGGTCGGGTCCACTACGCTCGCCAATCAGAGATTATTGGGGCTGGAAAGAAGCCCCCTCAGGGGGTTTAAGGGTTTGGCCCACAAATTGAAGATCTTATTTTGGATCTCCTTCAAACTTCTGCATTAACTTCCGCATGAGCTTTTTTAAGACATTTTGTAAATGTAGAGAGGGCAGTCACGCATCAAAGACCAAGTGATAGAAACGGTGATGACCTCTTAAAGTCGGAGAGACATAGTCTGCGTAGGAGCTGCTCGAGTGACCTTGGACCATTCCAGCGAAAGGGGTTGCAGCGACAGCCGCACCCGGGATCTGATAATTTGGGGATCTTTTAACCTTAAACGTGACTAGAACTTTTCTCCAGAGAAAGGCTGTGAAGAACAAAAATTTACTACTGGACTATGCTGTGTTTAATTAATATGGAATAAATTAATTTGTTTGTGTTTGAACCTAAGCTACCAAGTAATGAAGTAATTTTAAGCGCTAACGACAGTACAACATATTATGTATATATACACACAGAAAAAAAAGCTCAGTGGCTGAGTGGAAGATTCTCGCGTTTATCCGCCGCAGGTCCGGGGCTCAAACCCTGGGTTGTGCAAGGTCGACTCAGCCTTTCATCCTCTAGTGGGTCGATAAATGAGTACCAAGCTTGCTTGGGAACTGAACACTGGGTTTCGGGTCTGAATAATTACTTGACCAAAACATCTGTACATGCACCCCAGAACCTATGGTCACGTAAACTGGAATGGCCTTGGTCCTCATGGGCTGTTGCGCCACTGAGTTCAGTATATATGTATAAATAGATGCAAAGTCTTGGTGGGCTCAAGACTATTAGGAATAAAATTTCCCGAGAGAAAATTCAAGTGAATGATTATATATGTATTGTTATTTTAGTCAAGTTTAGGCGATAAGCGTATTTAAAGAAAACTAAACGTTATTTATGATTTCTTTTATATATAATGTAACGTCTTAAAATTTTAAATTAGTTTATAGTTGATAATGACTCAGGGATAATAATGGATCTCATAAGGGTAACACATCAAAGAAATTTAAAAATTAGGCTTAATTCTTCCTCAGATTGTAAAAAATACTTCTGTGTGTGGAGCGATTTGCCCCTTACATATTTATCATAAAATACAAGTATTGCGTACCTTAAAAAAATTCCACGCACACACACAACTAAGCTTACAAGAAGCATGATTACCTTCAAGTTCGCCTATGTTTTCAATGCTGTTATTTTTTCTATGTCAATCATACTGTTAGACTATTGATAACTCCAAACAATTCACAAATCTTATTACTGACCTACGCTAACATATCGTGGTATTCTGAGATAATCATTTCCCATTCTTTCTTCAAATTTGTTTAAGGAATAATGTCTATCAGAGACCATGATCAGAGACGTTTTAAGACTCTTTGAAAACTGAACCCTGAGAAATCCTTTTTCAGACTTAACAACGTACGCAAAAGTAAGCCGTACCTGAGATCTTTAAAAATAGATAGTTTAAGGTATGCATTGTCAAATACTCGTTCAAATGTTAATTTAAAACAAGTAAATGTGCACGACTCTCAGTCTTAAAAACCTAAGCACACAAACAGTCTCGATCGATGAACATATTTTGCCTGAATGAGTTGAATGATTTTTTATGGTATTATGCCTAGGTTTAGGCATGGACAACGGTCATCACATAATAATACAATCTCACCATTTTTGCCAGTTAATATGCAGTTTGGAATTCCCTGTTTTTCGGAGAATATGTACGAAAATAATATTAGACAGTTAAAATTATCCGAATCATGTTCTTATTAAGGGGACCCGGCACGTCCATAGGCTCCCATGTTAAATTGCATGTTTATGTACCTCTTTCTCCGAAACTACATTACCTAATTCTAATGAACAAAATTTGTACAGTAGGTTATGTGTACTATCAATAATACTTTAAAGAAGGATTTGGTCTTTTTTTTACAAATTAAACTAATTATGAATTTTCTAAAAACTGTTCAATCCCCCCCCCCCGTAAAATTTTATTTAGAAAAGTCATATCTAAGGAAGTTTGCTAGATATATCTAATTCCCTCCATTAAAATGTGAAACATGTTAAAAGTCTGCTCACTGAAAATCTGAGGATTATATGATAAGTAGTTTTTGAGATAAGGTACTTAAAGTAAAGACTATTACATTTTGAGAAAAAGGGCTTTAAAGTAAAAATTTGAGCATTATTTATTTTTAGTATTTCCCTGAAGCATTTTCTTTACCCTCTGTTCCTTCAAAAGGCTCTTCTATTTTTTCCCCCATTATTATTAGCAATTTAGTTTTTTTGGGGGGTGGGGGGATCTCAAGATGGTTTCGTTCGGCTACACGAATCCAACGTGCATCTAATTTTTTGAAACATAGCACACAGTTATAGCTTGGTTCAATATCAAAATGTTTTAAGATCATTAATTTTGCAACATGACTCATATTAGCTTGCGCATTAGACATATTTACCCCCATTTCAGTGTTTTTAATTTACACAAATGTCGATTTTGAAATCAATGACCATATGGTGTTATTAACTGACTCATTTGAACAAAAGACGTGTACCCATACACTTTTGGATATTTCCAATACACTCTAATTTTTCCACTTGAACATCTTATGGATTTGCGCTCACCAGAAACTTAATCAAGGGAAAACACAGGTGCTCTTATCAGATCTCATTTGAAGTTCCTCAAGGACTAACTTCACTTAAAAAATAAATAAAAATACTTCTAATTATTGTATTTCCTTTTATCATATATCATTTTGAACAGCTATTAGAAAATATAAAAAAAATGAAAATCAATAATATTTTAAAAATGTATGTGCTGGACCCTCTTAAGTCCACAAACAAAGGCGAGGCCCTGGACCCAGTTGTCCCAGCCCCTAAGACGTCCCTGGCCGTGATTTCTTCATAAGGCAAGTTTTTCATACATAAACATATTGAAAAAATCCCATATAAATATAGAAACATTTTTGTCATTTTTTTAGTGAAAACAAGTCAAAGAATGTGTCTCAAATTTTATTAAATACACTTAAGGAATCTGAATTTCAAATAAATAAATAAGAGTTGCAATTTTTTATTTAAATCTATTGTCATAGGCTCGCTTGAGCCCGGCACTCATACATAGTGATTTCACGTTTATGTTTACCCAAGTCAGGATAGAACAACTCAATCACCACTCAAAATACTGAACTTTCACAACTTCTAAACGAATATAAACAAGACTTTATTTCAGACTTACGCTAATTAAAATACTCAAAAATACGGAAAACTCGCAACAGGCAGCATGCCTGCGTTCCCTTTCTCTTACTCTCTAGTATGTGGGCGTGAACACCACTACATCCGTACATTCCGCTCGCTTTCAAAGCGCCCTTTACGTTTGGGTTCTAACATTATATCAATTTTAATAATTAAAATTATCTGGTTAGTTATAAAATGGTGCACTGCAAATTATAATGATTAGGCACTTATTAAACTAAATTTGAATATAATTTTTAAAATATTGCTTAATTTGTGAATTTTTTTCATCTTAAAAAAAATTACATTATAATGGGTTGGAAGGATAGTTCTGTTATATTTTAAATAAGCAGGCAATTTTTCTTGTAAATAAAAAAAAAAACCATCTGGCTAGTGAGTCATTCGGATTTTTTTTTTGTTTTTTTAGCTGCTGTATAATATAAAAGGGGTCTTTTTTTACCGTTCATCATTTACTTGTGATATTTAAAGTGAAAAACGTGTCAGTAGATAAAGTGCATTTACAACACTGCATTTCGTATGAGTTCCAAAAAGGAGACAATGCATTGGTTGAACGTAAAAATTTATGTGCGGTATTTGGAAAAGATATTGTAAATGTTCGTACTTGTCAAAGATGGTTTAGCAAATGTCTTTCCGGGGATCTGAGCCTCCAAGAAAGTGATCGGTCTGGACGACCATCCAAGATCGATAATGATGTTTTGCGATCCATGTTGGAAAATAATCCACATTTAACAAGCCAAGAAATTGCAGAAGAGTTTGGCATTCATCATACAACTGTTGGAGATCACATTAAATCTCTTGGGTTTGTGTTAAAGCAAATTGTTTGGGTTCCACATGAATTAACGGAAAAGAATTTGACTGATTGTGTAAAAATGTGCTCATCACATCTGATTAGACACAATGT
This sequence comes from Trichonephila clavata, assembly GCA_019973975.1. Taxonomy (NCBI): domain Eukaryota; kingdom Metazoa; phylum Arthropoda; class Arachnida; order Araneae; family Nephilidae; genus Trichonephila; species Trichonephila clavata. The sequence continues at coordinate 13,256 of BMAO01022511.1, forward strand.
AGAGCCGTTTTTGGACAAGCTGGTTACTGGAGATGAAAAGTGGATTCTTTACGTAAATATTAAGAGAAAAAAATCTTACTGCAAACCAGGAACATCATCAGCAACAGTTCCAAAACCAAGTATCCATCGACAAAAAGTACTGCTTTGTTTGTGGTGGGACCGGAAAGGTTCAGTGTACTACGAGTTGCTGAAACGGGGAAAAACCATTACCGCTGATCTGTACTGCAATCAGCTGGATAAATTGAATGCAGCTATCAAAGAAAAAATGACTTCATTAGCGTGTAGAAAAGGGGGGAATAGTGTTCCACCACGATAATGCTCGATTGCATACTGCAATGGTGACACAACAAAAACTGAATGCGTTAGGATGAGAAGTCCTTAGTCACCCACTGTATTCACCTGACATTGCACCATAGGATTATTATCTGTTTAGATCTAAGCAAAATTATTTAACGGGAAAAAAATTCAAGTCTTTTGAAAGTGTTTCTAAGGCAGTTGCTGACTATTTTAACTCCAAGGACGAGAACTTCCGCAAAACAGGAATTCTCAAATTACCTGAAAGATGGCAACATGTTGTAACAAATAACGGAGCATAGATAATTGATTAATATTAAACACGTATTTTTATAAACGAACTCAAATATTTTCTTTGAAATACGACAGAACTTTCCCTCCAACCCATTATATGCGTTTAGTAAAAGTTTTATATAAACAAGACAAACTACTTCCAGAATAAATTTCCTTACATTATTAGATGGGTTTCCTTACATTATTAGTACATTTCCCTCATCAAAATTCTTCTATTAGAATTTTTGCTGTTGTTTGCATATTCATTTAATGGTAATATCGTAATTGCATAAAAAAAATAAAGCTCTTGTAGTATGTTTATACAAGTGTATTTTGAGATTTTAACAAGAACTCTTTCTTAAACAAATGATTCGTTAAGTTAGATTTTGTATTCCATTTTAATTCTACGAAATTCACCAATTATTAAAACATATGGCGGAAGTAATTTGCTTTAATTAGCGTTGGGAAAGTTTTTATTGTGAATTCTCTAAATGTTATTCGAAGGAACAGAATAGAGAACCCGAGAGATTCCGGAAACGCTGACAGAAGTACAGAAATGCTATTAGCGAAAATGACCACCATTTTTTTTTCTTTTAATTTATAAAACTCCCTTAAAATTTCGAATAAATTCCTTCTTCAAAGAATCATTTGGAAATGATGTCTCAAAGAATAATATATATATATAATCAAAGACCCTTCCGTGAAGGCGAACAGATTTCTTCTTTCATCAACAAACAAAAAGGGCGTTGGAATCTTTGAAAAGGAAATGTTTAGATGGCAGAATGAGAATGGATGTCAATAGAATGGAAGACAGAGAGAAAAACGAGTTTCTACAACAAATAAACGACTTCTTCTGAGAAAGTCATTAAAACACTCCTTAGTTATTCTTGAACGAATCTTAACGCCGCTTTGCTTTCATTCCAGTTAGAAAACTGGAAGTTCTGCGACTAATAGAAGTGCCTTCCTTTAACAAAACAGCCAGAGGGTGCTTGCAAAAAGAAAAATAAAGAAACAACAACTCGGCTGCAATTAAAAGTCACATACTTAATAAGTTTCAATGATTTAAGGAATCGTCATTATTTCCGGAATAGGAATACATGAACTAGTTGCCGTTGTCTTTTATAGAATCTCGTCAATATTTATTTTTGAAGCCTTTAGGCTGTTAACAATGGGAAACAGTATTTTAGAAGGAGATAAGGCTTATTTTAATTGTTTTTTCCTAACTTTTACGATCGTTGGTTGAAACTTAAATTTATTTTGTCTATCCACGAACGATTTGACATAACATTTTTCGCGATGCTTTCGATACAATTGGCTCTAAATCTTTCCGATTATTCTCCACGTGTTACTAATCGATAAAATTTTTAAATTAAATAAAATAGAAGACAATTGTAATACTCTCCCCTGCGAACCTAAATGTGTAGGAGGATAAGAAGGAACACTAGCCATAGTACAACGAAATAATCTAATTTATTCACACTATTAATCCCCCCTCCTTTTAAAATACAATCGATCCAGACTAAGAGATGCCCTCAAATAATCATTAAGTCGACTATAAATGAGGTAAGCGAGATATGTGAAAATAGTTATTCAACTTCTTATCAATTTAATCTGGATTTAATCTCAGCGACTATCATCACCTTAAGTAATTCATTTAACATATATTAAATATCCGTGATTCACCTTCAATTTGATTAATCTCTGCTCCCATAGCAGACTAGCCTATATCTCACCTATCTCTCTCACTAACATGAAAACCTAGACTGAATATAGTAGTCTTAATTAGCATAATCATGTTCTCTTCTTCGAAGCGGGGTTCTATAATAAAATAATTTTTAAGGACCAGAAATTCCCCAAAAGGACAAATTGTAGAAGGAGCTAAGATAGAACCGTCACACAGTACAATAAGTTTAACGCGAAAACATTTAAGACGAAATATCAGTTAACACGAAATAATACAACGGTTTCGACAAAATACTATGTATTTTCGCGCTTTTTTAACACGAAACGAAAATCTCTTACCATGAAAATATTTCCCATCGGGGGATCGAGGTACAGTAGAACGTCGTTTATTCGAACGTTTATTATCCGGAGTGTCAAATATCAAGACTTAAGTCCAGATACATTTTCAGTTTTTTTCAATCGACTCAACAGTTGTTTCGCATGAGGCCAAAAACGTCAAGAAATAACAACAACGAAAGTAGCAAGGATCCATCAAATGCTGATGCTTTTCTGCGTTAGAGACAGCTATGGAATGGTACGAACAACTATCAAAGTGCTGTCCTACTCAACTACTGCTGCTCAAGAGAACCAGAGACCTTGCAGTGAAAAATTAATGTGTACACAGCAAAAATAAGTGATTACTTTCTACAATAAACGTAAAATTGTGACATTTTACACCTATTTGGCTTTTTCTCCAAGCACGTTTCCCTCATGTGATGATTTTCAATATTCGTAAAGTGTCCGGTTTCATATACTCGTTCGGATCGCATTCGGTTTTTAGTTATCCGAACAATTGCGTATCCGAACGGTGTTCGGTCCCAATCGATTCGGATAAACGACGTTCTACTGTATATTGAAGCTAAGCCGACACTTACTGAAATGTTTGATAATGCTTCCGTATTATTGGACCGCCTTCCTGTATCATCGGTAAGAATTCGTTGCAGTAGATGATGCTAATGCGTGTAAAGACCCAATTACGGCAAACAAAGTCACATTGTTCAAAACTCAAAAAATATTATTGAGGTGGATTCCGACGACGAAAACGAAATAAATAATACAGCTCTTGTTCCCACGTCACCCGAAATGAGGAACGTCTTGAGATAGATGTATGCGTAGTTTAAATGGTTAATGAATGGTTAAATGAATAACAAAATGGACGACAACCAATCATTTGTTGACAATTTGATGCGAAAAAAAATGCAAAGAAAAATATCAAATTATTTTTCAAAAACTCAATAAATGTGGTTTTTTCCCCAAAAAATTTAAAAATTTTGTTTTAAATTTCTGTAAGTTTTGCTAAATGTTTCTGTTTCATTGATTTTTTTAAAAATATATGCACATATACAATCTATGGGAATAAAATAAACTCTAATGAATCTAATTTTGTTAACATGTCTTTTTTTTTTTTTTGCAATATCCTGTAACACACACAAAATATTTCAGTCCCTTCAGTTCCGTGTTAAGTGATTTTCACTGTATTTAATTATACTTTTAGCCAATTTAGTTGAGAAACTTAAAATGAGATCCAAAGTTCATGATATCTGATTAAGTTACGTACCCTGATTTTAAAAAAGCTTGTACAATCGGACCCCGATTTAATAAATTCATCGGGACCAGACATTTCGTTCGTTAATTCGGAGTTATTCGTTACATCGGGGTCCAAACGAAATACAAATTTTTTGCATTTACCTTTTGAAAATGCTGTAAACAACGAAACAAAAAAATATGCATTGTTGGAAAATACACACTTTTTACTAAACAGTTAAAAATACTATAATTATATTATTATGCAGCAGTTAATTGGAAATTTTAGAATGCTGAATAATAGATGTTTAAAAATCTTTTTGATTCCCGACTCGAGTTATTTTTCAACTTTATGCAGAGGAGAAAATACTGTATCATGTACATCATGCTGCTTAAAAGAGAGGTATGTTTTCAGTTGAAAAACAATACAAAAATGTAGAAAATCTAACAGTTTTGATAGGTGTTTCATTATCAATTTCTGCATTGGAATTCTCTATTCATTGTGACTTCGACTGATCAACAATTTCTTCAAATTCAATTGCATAGATAGGCCATCCATCACAAAACGTAAAGGACTAATAAAAAGCTTAAATTATCCCCTGCGTTGTCGAGTGGTATAATATAAGAGATGAATTTCCTGTCTTATTCAAAACTCACGTGATAAGATACACTCATGACTCATCATAATCAGTAAAGTCTAATATGGGTGTGCACCCTCTTTCTGTCGAAATTTCCTGCTTGCTGGAAAAGCCTTTTTCTATTCCGGAAAAAAAATGCATCATTTGGGAAAAAAATTTAATTTTTTCCTGTAAGCAGCAAATACAAACTAATAACTTTTTTTCCAGCAGCTGAAATAGTTCGTTAACTTAGGACTTATTATTCGTTAAATAAGAATTTCTGCTTTCATTTTAATTGAGGGGAAAAAAATTCGTTAAATCGTGGTCCGAAATTTTTTAAAAAATTTATACGCTTATGCAAAATCATGGTTCCGTGCGTGATGAGATACATTAAGCAAAAAGCTTTGACGAAACACGTTCAGCACTTTCACAACGCAATTATTAATAAAATTCCAATATGGAAAGGTATAAATAAAGAAATAAAAACATAGAAAACAAATAAAAATACAACGGCAATTCTTTACACCACCATAGTAATTGAAACCTCAGTTTATATTATAACACGTATAGATGCTAAATAATCTCAAAATTTTGGGAAATAAGTCTCAAATGTTTAAATATTTTTATTCGATTTACCATTATTTCCAAGATTCTTGATCACGTGTGATGAAAAAGGATGATTAAACCCTTCCAGTATTTTCCTGAGCTGAGCTAGGGCAGGTAAAAAGTACCATGCTGGCTCATTCCGAGTGTAGCTCGGGCACTGTGAAAATTTACACTGTGCAAAAAGTCTTTCCCAAATTATTTCACATATGGTTTTAAATAATTGAAAAGTACCTCTAGGTAGAATGTTCTGCAAAATAGGACGTCCTTCTGCTGAGCAACCCCCCCCCCTTCACTGTTGTCTAAAAGACACTTTGTTGACAATATTCCCCTTACTTAGAAGAAAACTAATCCAACATGACCATGTATTATGTGCTGCTCAAAGAGAGACAGTAAAGGAAAGAAGGCAAGGAGATAAACAAGACACTATCGTCCAGATTGCGATATTGGGTTATATGTGCAGTATCGTGTTATCGAATTTGCCATACATCATTTGTCATGAAATTTTGATTCATAATTTCATAATCATTTATGTAAATGCAAAAGATGCCAAACAAATCTGTAGTTCAAGATAAAGGCTAAGCTTTATATGTATAGTTCTTGTGAATTGACTCCTCAGTCTAATGATTTCTGCCGTACAGAAAGGCAACTTTACAGGTAAATTACTCATTTATTTAAATAGAATTTTTTGTACATTAATTTTAAGAAAATTTAGTATGTGAATGGTGCAATTATGTTTAAAAAGATGTGTATGTTCAAAATAAGCATAAGAAAATTGACATTTTTCGATCTACAATCCAGAAATTAAAGGGGGGGGGGAGTATCATTATAAATGGGGTTAGAAGTTGCATTATAAATGTGATCAGTGTATATTCACATTGATTGAATTATTTTTAGAAGAGTTGCTTTTATTTTCTGTACAAGAATATGCAAATCTTTTTCAGTCTGATATCTAACGAAGTACGTGGACAGGTACTACAAGATATTTATTCTGATAAAAGATTGATTACATTATCATTTGAATTTCGTTTGTATCAAAATATACATTCATACTACTTATACAAATATCTGTAATCATTACAAGGATATTTTTACAAAAGAAAAGATAAGCAGAGCGTCTTGCTTATTTGTAGCAAAATAAATTCCATACTGTAAATATCATCGCATTCATTCAGTTTTTGAAGATAAGTCATATTTCTTCTAAGTTGAAAAAGCAATATACATAAAAATGTATTCCATCTCAGATAAGATTTATTTAAAATGGAATTTCATTTCTAATGCTTTATATTGCAGTTTTGAAATGTATGCTGATTTGCATAATTAATGAGCTGAAGACTAAAAAAATATTCTAATATTTCTACATAAGCATTCAGTACACTCATATATCAACCTTCACTAATTTCTGTACTGTTATTGTTCATTGTCTGTTATGCCAGTTACTGCAAACATTAGAATAATGGATATATTGTGACGGAATAAAACAATCAAAAATAATTGTAATGTCCTCTTGGAACCATTTGCCAACAAAAAATTTCAGATTCAGATAATTCAAAATAATTTAAAGATATTTGGATTAGCACTCTCTCTATATTTATCATGTTCAAATTTTCAATTGTTAATAGAATGCATTTTAAAGCACTTAATTGAGCTGAAATTCTATGTACACGGTTATTTTGGATGACAATACAGTAATTTAATTATAATTAGTAAATTTAATTGATTAGACCTAATTATTCAAAGAATTACAGATACAGTCACTTTGGCTTCATTTTTAGCGACTTGGGTCAAAACTTAAAAAGATTCTTTTTTTCACGTTTCAAAGAATTTAGTTGAAATGAAATTTTATATACAAGATTGTTTTGGATGACAATACTATACTTAAATGATAATTAATAAAAATTAATTGCCATTTAATTTTGTGATTTTTCATATGCAGTGGCGCACATAAGGAGGGCGTCCTTGAGGTCCGGACCCTTAAAACCCTTGAGTTTTTTTCGATTGATGATAATCCAATATATGAATAACGTAAAATTTGATTAAGTATTTGTAATTAACAATTTATTTTATTAATTAATGCTAATTATTAAATCAATAGTTTATTTTTTACTGTTTTTTGTTAACAAAATCAATTGGTGTTGTCTTGAGGTATGATACGAGTTGGGAGACTTTCAACCATGGACTCCCCCCTTGAAAAAATTTTTTGTGTGCTACTGGTCATATATATATACATATTTATATTAATTGTAACTACTTAATGAAAAGTAACTAAAATAAATTTTTTTCTTTCTTGATCTGAGTAGGAATTGCCTTATTTTTTTTTTTTTTTTACTGTTACGCTCTTTTTTGGTTAGAAATTTTTAAAATCTTTCACCAATGAAACATGTAATCGGTGAAACTGTTGGCTCGGTAGCTTAGAGTTAGTGTGCCAGCCTCGAAAGCCCAAGGTTGTGAGTTCAACCATTGCTGAAGTCGATATATTTTCTGGATGCGAAAATCGTAGACACACATGTCTCATGATTATAAGACATGCAACAGATCCCTTGAGTATCAATTTAGCTCTGGTATTCTCGGCAAAATTAATTCACTGCAATATTTAGCATCCAACGAGAGCTTCAATTTAAAATTAATGTAAGCATCAAAATTTGGTATCGAAAGACGCCACTAGGTGGTGCCACGTCTAAAATGACTCTCCAATCTGGTGCCTTACCGTGTCTGCAAAGGCTAAATTGCCAAAATGCAACCCATTCAATGTAATGACTTGGTAGGATTGTGACGGAACTATACGCGTCCTTACACTAACCCACAGGGAAATCTTTGGGGCTATTAAAAATTACTAACCTTCTCCTAAGAAGAAGACGTGATATGCAAATTAAGTTTATTATATATAGTTCAGGTTCGCTTACTAAAAGGATAGATAATAGAACGTTGGTGAGTGAGTTAGAAAGTGAGATGGTTAGAAAGTTATTTAACTAAAGGCGACAAGTGATGTACAAAGAGAAGAATACAGGAAAATAGGTTAAAAAGTCCGTGGGGGGAGATTAAAGACAGGAAGGTGATATTTGAAGGATTAAGCCTTAATTAATAAGAAGACTGCCTACAGTTCATGCATTGTCACCCTCATATTGCGTTGATATTTAAAGTATTAAAGAAGTTAAGTGGTCAATAGTTGGATATCTACCGTATAAAGTAGTATTAAGGTAGTATTAAGGATCGATAATTTTAAAGTGGTTGATTTATTAGATGTATTCTCCCAAAACGCGACTCTCGTCCCCTCCCTCTGTTGACTGATTGGAACATCCTATTTATTGTGTTGCATTGAAATTTTTTTTTGAGTCGATTAAAGTGCTAAATAAAGTAATTGGAAATTATCATGTCGAATCATCCTTCACTTCCTTCTACATCTTTAGCTGGGTCTCAGAGTAGACAGGAAGGGGGGACGGATTATTACAGGACGCCCAATACCTTATTTATCTAATAGAGAAATAATTGATAAGTTCCTGACAAAGTATGTATCGTTTTTTCCTCCTAATTAAATTGAGCTCATTTTGGTTTCAATTTAACGGGGAAACAATTTTTTACCGGCTGTAGACTTGAATTATTCTATATTGCTGTAATAAGATAATTATTTAACTTCTAAATTAATTTTAGTTAGCTGAACATGATCTCTGTATTTTTAAGTAAAGTTTAACGTATAACTATATAACTAAGAATAAGTACACGTACGAACATTTTAATCAAAATTCAGTTGACACGAATTATTTAATTAGAATTTAAGAACAATACTACGAATAAAAAAATCTAAATATCAAATATACCTAGAGAAATAATCTCTTAAAATATTTTTAGAAAAAGCATTTTAATACATCAGTATATTATTAGTTACGTTTTATGTTTGTTCATAAAATATGTAAGCTTCGAACTCGCAATTTTTTAAAAAAAATTATCCCCCTTATAGTATTGAGAACTAGGAATTTTCTTGGATTGTGAAGATAATCTATGTTCACAAAAATGTTAACGCTTTTTCCTTTTCTGTACAAAAAAAAGTTATATTGCAATATTTCCTACTACAATGAGATATCCTAACACAACTAAGATACCTGAAATACTTATGAGAAAGCATTTATTGAAAAGCTTCCAAACTCACTAACCCTGATATTGTATTACTGATATTGTTGGGACGAAACACATTGAAACAGAGAAAGCAAGATATGATAAATAATTATCATTAGATGATGTTTTAGTAACTGTTTCTGTATTACTTATTCAGCTAAGGAATGGAAGAATGCGAGCCAATAAACATATAAATTACTCTGCATTACATATGAGCTTCTGTAAACATTATTTGACGTGTTTGCGACTGCATTCATAAAATTGATGTACGAACAATAAATAAGTTTAGCTGATCGATACACTCTTTGTGAATTTCAGGATTGTTTTAATATTAATTTTGTATGAAAAACACTATTTTTTTCGATAAATATTTGATTTAAAATGAATCAGGTGTATCATTTCATTTACAACATCCAAATACCTCATTCACATAAACAATGCAAGAAAATAGATTTTATATCATAGCAATTATTATTTTTAACCTCAAAAATAAAGTCGTTGCGTCGTTTCAATTTTACTTCGTTCAAAAAATGTTGGGGTTATTTTATTTAGCCTTTTTATTTTATTTGTTTTTTGCATGGGCTGTAGCTACCGCCGTATCAATTACAAGGGCCCCCACGCTATAGTGACCCCAACATGCATAAGCAAAAAATCGTAAAATGTGAAGCCCTTAAAAAAGAACCTCTAAGGAAATTTGATACACGGCCCACACCAGTGGCTGTAATACACTTGTTCAAACAAAATAAATTATAGTTTAAAAAAACTAAAAACACCCTTTTATAATTAATCGAACTAAGCTGTATAGCCTAGTGGTTAGAGCATTGAACTTCAGACCGGAAGGCCTGGGTTCGATGCTCGATGTGACCAAAAACCCTCCGAGTACACACGGAGTACGTGCACATTAAATCAGTGTGTCCGAAAGTCTTGTGGGCGGTCGCAGATGTAACTACAGGTGAAGGGGACTGGAGAATATTTCCCTCCCCTCCAGTTCCATGCCTAAATCGTGGAGGTGGAGATAGGTGGTGTCACCATCTATCGTGTATGTTCCGAGCCAAATTGTACTGTCACCAGCATGGTGCTCGAAGCTAATATCTAACGACAGGCGTACACCTAGCCGCTTACCACGATGAATTTCGTGGGCCTCGATCTGACACCGTCATCCAGGTGGCATTAGAAACAACAACAAAAACAAGTTGTAACTTAATATTTTAATCGCCGAATCTGGAATTTGTCGCCAAATCTGGAAATGGGATCTGAAATTAGTTGCCAGGTGCGGGATAAGATCTGATCCTGGTCAGGACAATGGAACAAAGTTATTAAATTTTTTTTTTTACTGTCATCGGTCCTAGACAAGTGAACAAAATTTCGAATTAATCTGACTTTTTAAAGTGGGTAAAAATTGAGTTGAAAGAATTAATTGCATACAAGTAAAGCTTTAACAAGGTGTTCAAAATATTATTTTCAAAAGAAATTAATTTGATGCTGCGCTTAGGAAATTATTAAAACTTATATTAAATATTAATGATGTGAAGTTTCAGTTTAAAAAGGATATAATATTTATTTTCTGTTAAAATTTCGTTATATAAATGGGTTCAATTGTTATTTGCTTAAAATTTCGCAATACTTACTCAGTTATACTTCAAATATTTTAACACACTGTTTAATTATAAAGTAAGAATGGAAAAACGATTCTACACCACACTTAAATATACAAAAACCAGGTGTGGCAGGAATTGACAAAAATATTAAATGCTGATTATGAAAATTGCAAAAATATTTGGGAAAGGAAGAAACAAGGATTAATACTATGAAATAAGAAAACAATATTAAAAATACTGTGCGATGTCTTACATTGTTTTAATGTTTTACATATATACTAGCTCTGTTTAAAAAAAACCCCATAAAATATACAATTATATATGTACTTTTTTTCAATATCCTTCATTATAAAAATAAAACCATTTAACAGAGAATTTAGTAGTAACTTATGCAAATCAAATTGGTGTCGATTTCACAATGTTGCTTAGATGCGTGGAATACATTTTGGGGGAATTAATTAATATATGATGCGAATGATCGCTTATTAAACCCGCCATATTAAGCCACACGACGGCTTTTGGTGACGGACCTCGCAATTTTGAAATGACGAGGAATTTGAACCTCAAATGACGAGGACGTCACCTAAGCTGGCACTTCCTTCTTCTAACTTCCAACTCACAACAATGAGAGGACGTTAGCGCCACTAAAATTTAACGTGCATCCTTTCCTCTACATGGCAGGTATTCAGCGGTTTAAGTCTCGAAATCATGACATGTTAGTCACCAGTCCTCGACCGTAATCACTAGGCTACAAAAGCACCGGGGCGTAGCTACCGTATAAGCCGTATCCATGGAGCCCAGGGAACCCAGGGGCTCAAAACTGTGTAAGAAAATATCGTGACATGTTGAGAGCCCACCAAAAAGGGCCTCCAAGAAGTTTTGATACAGAGCCCACACAGAACCAGCTACGGCAGGGCAGCACAAGAGAGCGTGTGAAACGTGGAGGTAAAAGAAGTTATTGAGAGGCATAGACCAATGTCGAAAAAAAATCCTTCAACCATAAATTTAAAAATCATAACTTAAATATTCTAATTGGTCAGTAACGGGTGTTATATAGCAATTCGAAAATAAAGCCCCTCCCCCCCATTTTTAGTAAAATAACTCGTGAACAGATTTTATTTTATTTTAATTAAACGAATCCTCCTAGGAGATAAGGAATATGAAGAAGTGATTATGTAACTTGCATTTTAATATGGCTGAGCCAGAGAGTAAGGAATAAGTAGAATTTTTATAATTCTGCAATTGAAACGTCTTCTTTGACATTTATGAAACTTAATTTTCAAACTATTCCTCACATGTTGTTCGAAAGTTTATAGTTATGTTAATTATCATGATTTTTTTCCTCTCTTAGCTTTCTGAGAATAATATTTTGACTTTTTTATCAGATAAAAATAATTTCGTTTGTCATATATTATGTTTTTAATCATTTCTGTCGTGTACTAGTTATACGAATTTTTCGAACGGTATGAACTCATTGGGTCATTTTATTCAATTTATACTATTAGCTCACTCTTTCTCTATGTTTATATATTTATCTTGTTCAAATTTTCAATCCTTATTAAATAATTTCTATTTATCCATTTATAAGTTCAAGAAATTTTTTGTAAACTTGTAGTGGATAAAACACTTGATGTTAATACAGTTTTTTCAAATATTAATTCATTTATTAAATTAAATTAACCTAATTACAGGATTCTAACGCTAACTTAGATTCGTCTCTATTCTTGTAACAGTGTAACTGTGTTAAAACAATGACAAAAGTTGGCGACCAAAATCGGTTTTTCAGCCAAGCAAGTCAAACTGGTGTGCCTAGGTGTGCAGTGTTACAACAATGCAGACAAATCATGTTCTGTTTTCAATTACCACTCTTAGTTCACTGTCTCCCTATGTGTACATACATATATTGTTCAAATTTTCAATCGTTAATAAAATACTTTCAATTCATCCATTCAAAGTAGGAATTGACTTTTTTTTTATATTACTTGTTTTATTAAATATGGAGCTTTGGCCTCTACCCCTCAACCTCGATAAAATGTACCCTTTCTCTAAGATTTAAAGGTTAATAAAATATTAAAAATCTAAAGCCTATTTTTATTCTAAAAAAATTCGTACTTTTAAAATATGTTTTTGTTTTGTTTGTTTGTTCTACCCTTTTTAAGTTCCATAAGTTAAACCTTATTCTAGGAATCGTTGAAATTCAAGAGGAAAACAAAAATCAAAGTTTTGAGTAATAACAAATATGAATAAAAAAAGTAATTCATATTAATAATAACAGGAAATGTGTGTGTCTAGGTAAAAGAACGGGAATTGTAAGATGTCATTTAAATATTATTAAAGAAAATCTAAAAAAATTATTTAGCTAATAAACAATTCCTCGCTCTTTGAACAAAAATATTTACTATTGAAAAAATATATAACTTTTATTAGTCGAAAACATTAAATTTTATAGGAAATTGCAAGTGTACGAACACTTTTGGGGTCCACTGTATGTAAGTAATTTAACGCAATATCAAAATCGTTTGGCCACAAAATGTGTAGTGAAAAAAGAAAAATAATGAATTAAGACAAAAATTCCGTATTGGAATAGAAAATAAGATTTAGAAATCTCGTGGAATTTTTAAATTTTTTTTTTTTTTTTTTTTTGGTGGAGCAAAAACATTCATGTGGAATTACTCTTTTTTTGTGTTAATGCATGGATAAACAAGTCTTAGTTTCTCCAAATTATTCCAGATAGCTCATAGCTTAAAACTTGTATTAACAAAATATTATTTTAAGCAGAAATAGCAAAAACTACAACAAAAATTAAGACCATAAATATTTTTGTATTCTTTTTTGGTTCCAATATGCCCGTGTTTCTGAAATGAATTTTATTGAATAAATACCGAATATTTTTTTTTTCATTTCTAGCAGCAGCACTTGATAAATACAACATTCACTGGAGTGAAAACACTCTGCAGAAATACACATACGGAGTAACAAAAAACAGCAACAAATAAATAACAAAAGAAAGAATAAAAGAAACAGAAGCATATAGACGATCAAAAAGTCAGTCAGGTTGCAATGCAGGGCTTGTAATTGCTCTCTGTCCATCCAGTATCTATCGTAGATGTTACCAGAAACAGCATGGCAAATCTCCAGGTGCCCAGTATTCATTAGGAAATCTTTTTGCACAAAACAGAGTTTATATAGGATTTATATTGGTGACCCGCAAGACAGTCGTTCCCGGATTCCAGTCTGAAGAAAACAACCGCATGTCGTCTCGGGTGATCTGGGATCTCATTTAGCGTCTCCCTCTAAGACTTATCACAAATTTGTTCATATAAATGAGCCGCATATAACTTCATTTAATGGGTTGTAATGTGATAGTCCTCGTGGTACATCCTGAGTAACACTGTGGTAGTGAATTCTATACGGGGTTCTATTAATCCTCTGGGGGAAAATACTCTTTTTACCTGTGATTTCAGTTGATTTTATGCAAGTGCAAACTTCCATTTAAGTGCCAATCACTCAGTTGGCGAGATAATGGTTAAAAGTTGATCCTAAGCGGAAAGCCTAGTGTGAGCGAAAGGTTGTCGCACTTCGAAAAATAAATTCCTAAGGAAAGGATTCCTTGAAAGGTGGAAGACATTCACTTAACGGTTGATGAATTAGCAAGTTGGAAGCTGGATAGTACAGATCATAACCTAGATAAGTGCTTTCATATATTTAGTACGACTAATAATTCTTATTACTCCTCGGGGTTATATATTAAAGTGCATTCTTTAGTGTTAAATTTGAATAAAAGTAGTGATTATAAGAGTATGTCTGTTTCTTCCTCGTATCCTCTCACACCAGCGACCGACGGGTTGCGATACTATCCTAATTGGAAGAGCGCATTCAATAAATACGAATATTTCCATGTTTAACAACCCACTATGTTTGTTGGTGTTTGGGGACTAGAGCTAAGATCAGTCATAGCAAGTTTTAAACACAATTTACTTAATTTACCAACACAACTAAGGGTAGGAAATGCACTTATATATATATAAATAAATAAACGTAAGAGCAATCGCATAGGCTTAAAGCTACTAACATATAATTAAGATTCACTTAACTTACGCCTGGAGCACTCTTGACTCCTACGTTTCAATTCTCTGTAAATGTTTTCAACAGAACTTACAGTTAAAAAGAATAATTTTGCCCCAAAGGGATTTGTTGAAGATTCGCGGATAGACCCGTTACGCATTTATGTGTATAAGCAGAGAATTTTCGAAATTTTTTTTTGTGAAAGTAAGGGGGATCAGCTATTATACCGATCCGCTTCTCTCGGAAAAATCGTAGTTCAGAAAAAAATATTTTTTTAAAAACTGTAACTTCAATCCCCACACCCTCCCGCAAGTTTATTTAATTCGTGGGTATCAGGAAGGACCACACTGTTTAGGTAAACTATTATTTTATTTACAAATACGGTTTTGGAAATTTACACTATTGATATGGAATCTATTATTTGCTACGTCACAGCCTTTTCCTGGAGAAAATATCGAGTCCAGATTGCAGTTCTATGTTTTTTCCGATCTCCGTTCTCGATGCTACTTAACCTATATTTACTATAATTAGTTTATATACAATAGTTATACAATAGTTAGTTTGTTTGTTTTTGTCTGACTCCGTTAATGCTGATCCTGTACACCTCTTCATCCCCCGCCCCCCCCCCCCAAATCTTTCACACCCCCCAATCATTTCTGAAGGGCGAAGGTCAAGGGCCTTACCTGGCACCCTCTGTCTTGGTCCCAACCACCACTGGTTCCTTTGGGACAAAAATCATGTCTCGACTGAGATTATATGTATCACCGAACCTCGTAAACCCCATGGAGGGTCTATAAATTGACCTTTTAGTTCGACACTGGGAATACACTACTTTGTATTTATTTTCCTCACAAAAGGCTGACACTCCTTTCATACAAGTGCATCACTGCCGACATCTGAGAGGGAATGAAAGAATGTATAGCTCTCAAACAGGTGTGTTCCTTTTAAATATCGATGTAAAGAAAAAGCCAACTGGGGAATCTATTCACAATGTGTGTTGCAGAAAAATTGGAGGGGTATCATCAAACAGTTCAAAACGACGGCTCAACATCTGTTCGTTCCAGGGTGCGAGAGAAGTATCTGTAATCTCGTTTGAAGAATACAATAACCCATTTAACTATTTTGCTCGCTCTTGGATTTCAAAAAAGACAAGATAGTTGGTAAATGTCCCTCTAGCTTCCGAAGTGACGCTATGAAACGTTCTCTGTTGCTCAACCGTAAGCAATTTGAATCTTTTGACTCTGATTCTTATCTACGGACATTTTATTGGAAAAAATAAAAATTTATTGCAAAAAAGGAAAATATATTGCAAATAACCTTTGAAATAAGTACCAAAATACAAGTTTCCCAACAGTTTTTAAAATTTACACTGATTCATTGGAATTTCTCAATGCATATGATCATCGCAAAGGCCTTATTACACGCATACGTATTTGGAGTAATTTCCCTTTAAACCAAAATTCTCAGCAATTTCTACCCAGTCACCACAGTAACGGCTTCGAGCAACGTTTTCTAGTGAGCAGGAAGAACTGCTCGAAATTCCAGCCAATGGAATTCCTCGTCTACCTACTTAATAAATAAGAGGGCAGCCTCAGTTTCGTCAAACAAATCAGAAAGAGCATATAATATTTTAAACGAAATGGTGCTCCTTTACTTACAACCATCAACAAAAGCTGGAGTGGAATAAAAGAAATCATATTGAATGTTCCTTTTCCGAAGCAGAAAAATCAGCGAATAATTTTTCAATATAGGGTTCTGAGGATGTCAGACAGTATCACTTTGTTTATGTCAACCCTTAACGCTCACAACTGCTAAAAAAATTTCCCGAAATGGTTGTTCCAGACATGCATGTGTGATAAGGCCTTGAATCAAGTTTTGTCCCCAGGGTTTGAAATAAGTTGCTGATTTCGTGCCACCTTAGATTTTCTCATCTCATTTATTTTTCAAACAAAAAATGGTATAGAAAGTATGATTATCACAGATATCGAACAGGGTAACAAATAAGTAAAAAAATACTTAAGGTTTCCATATAGGGTTACCAGAATCAAAACTATTGGCGTTTACTTTACAGCATTTTGATTGGTAAATATTACACCTGTTTCACCCTGCAACATCGTGAACCCTCAAATTTACTTCGTTTCTGGGTAACGAGTGGCATGACACACCTTTGGCCAAATAACATTTTATTTACAAATTAATTTTTAAGAAAAATTAACTCCATATTAATGTTTCTAGTTATCTCCGTCTTTCGCTTGAGCAAAGTTCAATTCTGGATCAACGTTCATTGCTCTCCAGAGGATCGTCTCCTGGCTGTGGCTGTTACCACAAACTCTTTCGCTTATATCACCCCATAGACTCCGTCTTGAAGATGTCCTCTCAGTTCCTTCATCTCTCGATCCTCCATTGTCATACTCCGAACCCACTCTTCAAAATTCTAGGTGGGCCTATTTCGCGCCTTCAATAATTTCTGATTGGCTAGGTAACAAGCCTTCACCCAGAATCCTTCATCTTGATCCCAACTCCGTTGGTTCTTTGAGACAATCTTCCATCTTGACTGAGATCATCTGTATCGCCGTACCTCGTAAACCATATGGAGGGTCTATCAATCGACCTTCCACTTTAACAATGGGAATACCTCCATGGTATTTCTTCTTCACAACAGGTCGACACTTCTTCTATTCAAGCACCTCTCCACCAACATGTAAGAAGAAACGAAAACATGGATGACCGTCCAAAAGGAGGGAGCCTTTTATAAATCGTTGTGACGAAAAAACCATCTGGGTATCGGAGAAGGAAGAAGTGTGGTATCATCAAAGCTGTTTCCAGAATCGGCTCAAAATCTGTTTAGGCCCCAGGCATAAGGGAAGAATACGTGGTCCCCTTTGAGAAACACAATATCCCCTCCGGTCTGCACACCCTTTTGTTTTAAGAATGACAAGTAGCATAGTACAGTGTTCGTCTAATAAAGCAACGGTACAACCGCAACGCTCTTATGGTAACATATCTAAAAATTAGTGGAACCTTTTTTTTTTCCTTTTCAATTCGGTTTATAAACACAATTTAATTATTTGGCAAATTTTCGATGAAAAAAGGCATTATTGACATATACATGGATTGGCTTATTTTAGAAATATATGGTAGTAATAAAGGTACCAAAGAATGTTAAGAATAAAATCTAAAGCACCTCAATTTTAACCTCATAATAGTTTCCTTATAGCTTTTATGTTAATTTGTAGAATAATAACTTTGTAAAAATGCAACAATATGTAACAAAATTAAAATTGCGTTAGACGTTTAAAATTAAAAAATTATTTCAAGTAAATTTAACAACAAAGATATCATGAATGGAAAAAAAGATGCTATTAAAATTTATTTTAAATATTTTAAAAAACTTTATGTGAATATAATGTATTTTCCGGCCAAAAATAATTCCTATATGCTGCATATAAGCTACGTATTAAAATTAACTTTACGTATATTTACCATATTCAAATAATGAAAAAAATCCTGGTTTATTAATTAACTTTAAAAGCTCGTTTTTTGTTGCTGTAACTGACAGGTTATGGAAGCAACATTTTATTTAAAATATACGATATAATATTTAATGTATTCTAAAAATGGAGTATATTTTATTTAAAAGTGCAAGAGTTTCTCATTCATTTAATGTAAAAGAGTTACAATATTATATAAAAGTAATTCTTTAAAGAGCCTCTATGCGTAAAATATTAAAATATTTGGAAATCATTCTTAGAAATTTTTCTCAAATACCTCATTACGCCTACTTGATTTTGACAATATATTTATAAAAAAATCTTCATTTACGTGATAGACAATACGTCTATAAAATTTTCTTATTTAATCTTTTTTTTAACAAAATTATTTTAAACGCTAAATTTCAGCAATAGAAAAGTAATAATTTTTTAAAAAGAATAAATTAGCCTTCTGTGAGATTTAAGTAAATATTAAAAACATCGTTCGGTGATTCTGTTTTTTTTTTCAATCTTAATCAAATAAAACAAATTAAAAATAAATGTAAGAAATTGTTAAAATGTTTGTTGGTAGATTAATTTTATTTTTTCTTATTAATCGTTTGGCAATTCTAATTATTACTTATAACTTAAAATGTGAGTTTGAATGAATTTATAAATCGTTTATTTGAACGCTAAATTTTGATATATCTATTGTGAAAATGGATTGAGAATAAAATATTTCTATAGATTAAATTCCTTCTTTAATTAATTAGTATGATTCACATGATGTTGCTACAGTGTTTACAAATTAAATGATACTTTAAATAAAGTTGATATTAGGACTATTTGCAAAAAAATTTGCGAAGTAGATAGCATTAATATGTTTTCGAAACATATTTGTTGTGCGCCTTTATATAACGGGATTTAGAAGGGAATGGAAATTTTCCGAAACTAAAATTTGCGCCACGATTTGATGATCTTTTTAATAAAGGTATTACATAGAGCAGAGAGAGAGAGACAGAGAGAGAGAAGGTTTCTTATTAGTTTATAAAAAAAAATGTTTCTGATTTTTATTTATTCATTATATAGCATTAAAAAAAACTACTGCGCAAGTGATGAGGTATTCCTAATCTATTGTAATACCACTCTAAAGAAACAGATAAAATTTGAGCGAAATTGCATTAATGTTATTTTTAATTTAGATAATTTTTTTCTTGGACATTATAATAATAAATGGCTATGCTTCAACTTATATTTTACTCAGAACCAATATTACCCGTAGATATAATATATCTCACATAACAGTATCCCATACATAAAAGAAATACAAAGGAAGTACTAAATATTTGCATTTATTTCGCAAGGGCAGTCCTCTTCTAACTTATTAAAAATTCCTCTTCTGTAATTTATTTGTCTTCAAAAATTGAATACATTTATTTCGGTAACGTGGTGTTTCATTCTGGAAGTTCTTTTTGCAAACTTTCAAACAAGCAGTTGTTAGCTGCATTTTTTTTCAAGTGTAATGACTTTTTTTTAATGTTTTGGAGTTGAAAAATTAATGCTATAAACACGATTGGTTAATGGCGCTGTTATCCAATACCATTGGAACTGAGAAAATTTTTCTTTAATGAGCTGTATATTTACAACTAAACTTTTACAGACGCGAAAAGTCCCCAAATGTAAGAGCCATTTCAGTAGGTGCACCATCTAATGACGCGACTCACGCTATTAAATTTTGACGCTTGAATTAATTTAATTCAATCTCTTGTCGAATGCAAAATATTGCCGTGATTTAATGCTACCGAGAGTCAAATTGATACTCAAGGGAACTTTTACATGCCACATATAACATGCGTGCTTACGGTTTTCGCATTCAGAAAATCTATGAACTCCAGCCGGGGTTGAACCCGCAACCTTAGGCATAAGAAGCGGGCACGTTATTCTTAAGCCACCGGAGCCTGGGAAAGTTCTAATTAAGAATGCATTGAATCATGATTCAGAATAATTATATAATTTTACAAAAACTTCGCTCCAACTTTTATTAGGTTTTTTTTCTTATTTTAAGTGATTTATTATTTCACGTGCCTCAAGTCGGATTTAGTTTTTGGAACACCTATGAAACATGAATTTAATTAAATTTTCTTTTTAATAAAAAATAACTTTTTGTTTGATCTAACTTTTATAAATATTGGACCTTTGTAATTAATTCAATCAAAACAAGGTTGGAACATAATATGTCTCGATAAAATTAAGCACTTTACCTTTTTTTATGTCATATAATAGCCCATACCTTGGCAAACATACTTCAAAAACGTTCCGAAATGGCATAAATGCTTCTTTTTCAAAGTCGAGACATAAAAAACTGGGAAAAAGGGCGCTATGTTCGAATGATCAAAATGGAAAATTCTTTTAAGGTATCCAACTGGTTGCGATAACTTTTTTTTAAAAAAAAAAGGAGATATTAGAATTTTTTTGTTATTTTTAGATTTGTATAGTGCATTTTAAGAAAAATGTGCTAAAATTAAGAAGAGAAAAAGAAATTAGTATTACTAAAATATGAAAAAATAGATAAAAATTGACAAAAAAAAGCATACACGTGGCCCATTCTTTACCAAAGGTTTATGAACAAATTTTCAATTTTTCCAATCTAATGTGTTACTATAATATTCATTTTTGAAATGACAGTCACGATAAGAGATATTTTCTTTCTTACAAAAACTAGAGCACTTTATCTCAGTTATTATATGAAATTGCTTAAAAAAACAGTGATTATATCCACATAAGGGACTGTTTATTTTGTAAAAAAACAGTGATTGATACATCTGAAGGTTAAAACAATTCTACTATTATACAGAACTTACAGAAAAAATTTCAGTTAATTATGTTCAAAACTTTTTTAGCAATCGCTGACCCCGTTCGATTATTTTCAAAAAAATCACATTTCGAGTAAAACGCGTTTTAAAGTATGACATCTTGGTTAAAGTAAAGACATCTACTTTTACTAAAACACTTGCAGTTTTTGTTCTAATGAACGGAAAATTATATGCTTGGTATTTTTATATAGCTAATAAGATGACCCATAAAATAGAATAATAAAAAAAATTGTAAATTTTTGGTAAAATTCACAATTTTAGGGTAGTCAGATACCTTAACTTAAAGAACAAATTAATGAAAGAAATTTAGATTCTAAAAAAAGGAAATTAAGAACATTCTGAAAAAAAAATTGAAAAACTTACGTGTTCACGACATTACGTCCCTTCCCACCAGAGGGTACGATGTGACGATCGCTAGATAATGATCTAATTTCCTTTTAGCGAGCTGTGTAATTTTCCAGAAAAAAAATAATAATGCATTATAATCAAAGTTTAACACAAACTAAAATGACTTGCTAAGCCATATACATTTCCTTACGACCTTGAATACATCATGAAGATTCTTTTCCATTTGAATGATAGCACAATCAACCATCAATTGCACGATTCCGTTTTCGGAGATGCACACTATTTCCACATTTCGGACATTCACACTTCGCAACAATCAAAATTTTTACATACGCCTCTAAATAACGTGTGCTTCTGAAACACATATAAAAAATGAAACCATTAAATCTTGCTTCCAATTTATTCTCAACAGCAAACGAATACTCGTTAATACAGGGGTGAGGTGCAGAAATTTCCTGTTTTGAACATATTGCAGTGATGCAGGGGGAGGGGGAAGGAAGGGTCATTGGGAGGGGTTTGGTGGAAGGGATGGAGTGGGATATTTTTGTTCTCACCCGTCTCAGTCTCAAACATGTTATGATCGACGCAGCAGCGTGCTTTTGCCGTGGAGGCACAGTCGGTCGATGATTGCAGTTCGAGGCACAAAGTCGCCTTCCTCTTCGAAAATGTGTTTTAATGTGGATATAGGCTTTTTGAGTCAACGAGGAATGTCTCCAAAGTCTGGAAAAGTCCTCCAAAGACCATTAGAACACGCCTGAAAATGTGGAACGAATTCGTGTGTCAATTCAGACTGGTATGTGACAATGATCCAACACTTCTTACGAGGACGTAACTGTGTGGTGTGAGGGGACGTAAACTGGCCGCCGCACTCATCTGATTTATCCCCTCCTGATTACTTCCCGTGGGCTTATCTCAAGTTCCTGGTTTACAAACATTGCTCCAAGATCCTGGAAGACCTACGGAACAACATCTGAGCCGAAATTAACAACATCTCGATAGATATGTTTGAAAAGATGACGCAAAGTTTTGAAATCAATTGCATCAGTGATAATGGAGGGTGACATCTACGAAAGACATTGAGTTTAAAATTGTGTAAATTCAAATTTCCAGGGATGTGTTGTAGGCGGAAAATAACAAAGTCAAATTAAATATGTAATGTATCTTATTGCATTTTCAAAGTAAGAAGTTTCCACGGCCCACCCTATAGCTATTAACAAATAGTCAAGCATGAAAAAAAAATACCAGTGACTCAATTATCACTTAATATAGTTAGTATAGGTTGTCAAAGATGATTCAACCAACGATAATTACTTATGTCAACCATATAACAGTCGCTGGTTTAGCAGCTAAGATGGTAGCCAGCTTGGAGAACTTATAACCAATCTTGGCGATTTTTTTTTCAAAAACAAATAGGATTGATACATTTTTTTTCCAAGTAATGATCTAAAAGTAGTAATATTTTGCTAGTTCGCGTTAGATAGTCTGTTTTTTATTACATGTCATTAAAAAAACATACCAAATATAATTAAAATCACGTGAAAGCTTTCAAAATAATTTTAATATAAAATGAATAATAACCAAGAAATTAATAAAACTGCATCTCTCATAAAATTTTATTAGCGTTAATTAATTATTTCGAGTTTGATCATTAATTGACATACGCAGCATGGCTCCAAACTAATAATTGAGATATTGAAGGTATTCTTTTTTAAATGTCAATATAAAATTATTGCATATTTCTAAGCACGTTTTCTGCGGTTAATTTTCTTGGGCATTGTTTATGTCAATTTCTGGAGATCGGTGCTGTCTAAAAGATCCTGTTTTATGTGTTCTTATTTTCGAATAAATCATATACAGAAGAAAGCTATTCTCGTCTGGTTTGAAGTTTTAATTAAAATCAATTCTTCCTTTATAAAGAAAAGATGTCCTTTTCTCTGTTGGGTTTAATTAAATCGAGATAAGTCGGAGTATATCTTTTGTTTGTTTGTTTGTTTATGAGTGAACAGGATGAAGAGAAACTGCGTTTGTCGTCCAGGCGTAGTTATCATTGAATGAGCAACAAAGCAAAGATTCTGACGTGGAATTCTTTTTTTCTCATGAAAATGAAAAATGAGGAAATAATGCATATTCATGAAGTGAAAAAAATATGGTTAAATCATATTAAATATATTACAAACTAAGAAAAATATCACTCGTGTTGAAATATCACATTCTAGATTAAGTGGCGTATATCGAACGTATGAATTTTATTATGAAATCAGTTCAGTATTAAAAAGGAAAATTTACTTTTATATACAGATGCAAAGTGGAATAGAATATGATGTAATATGTAATATATTACCTGGTCTTTCAGTAATTTTATTATAACAACGATCTTATTTATTTTTAATAGTACTTTTAGACACTATAACTCTTTCATAAAGCTATTACAAATATTCATTTGAAAGTAATTTGATTATATGTGATGTAACTATACTAGTAATTTTACTATTACAGAGAGGTTCATTCGGATATTAGAGAGCTCATCTATCTAAAAAAATATAGTATTAAGTAATTGTTTAAGAAGAAAAAAAATACGTGAATTTTGAGGATGTAGCAAAAAAATTTTGGAAGCCGTAACCATATTGTGAATTTTCTTGGCATTCTATTCGTTTTTATTTTTTCACTCTATCTTAGAAATTAGCTTAGCTCCTAAAATATACTATCGCTCGGAATTTTTCCTGATGTATATAGCTACGGTATAATATTCCACTAATTACAAATATGAATGCCATAGTAAGTTTTTATGATATCATTCAGAGATTTATGTTGTTCTCAAATTATTGCCAAACGCCATTGACTTTTTCAAAAAAAGAGTTTGAACCACCTGTTAAAAAATGAAACGTATGATATGAATAGAAATAAAATAAAAGGAACCACGCATTTTTGAAAATGAAATAACAGAGCGAGCACGTCTTTTGTACAGGATTCTTCATAATTCCCTTCCGTGTTTCGAAACGCTATAGTAAATAAGACGAATAGAGCAAAAAAGCATACTTGGAAGATTACAGAAACTATTCAAGATTTACCTATTTACCTTACAAGTGCTCTAGGTGTGAAACTTTCATTACATGACATACTTTAATGCGAAAGTCCAGTTCCTTTCATACTGCTCTGCTATATAACGAGGCAATGCGGGTACTAAAATTTGGTCTTATGTGTAAGATTAAGAATAAGAAAATAAATAAATAAGACGAATAGAGCAAAAAAAGCATACTTGGAAGATTACAGAAACTATTCAATTTTTAGAAAAACCGTGTAGATGTTCTATGTGTTCCTGATTTAAGTAAATAATATAAATTGATGCAGCAGCACGTAGACTTTATTATACATTTCCTACATAAGTGTTACCGTTTGGTGCAGTGATTCCCAAAGTTGTCTATATAGACCCCAGGGGTCTATGATGGCCTGAAAGGCGTTCACGATCGCAAAAAAATTATCTGGGGGTCCATAAGGTGTAAATGGGGGTCTACGACAGTTCTCATTAAACCACACAGATCGTGATTTTAATTTTAAAGGAAAATTTAACCGAATTGAAACCAGATTCTACCTTTTTAACACATATATTGACTAAATTTAACCAGGGTAATTTGCAGTATGGGGCAGCATAAATGTTATTAAAACAAGGACCATCACATTTCAGCTTTTCTTGCCAGAATTAAACTAAAGGAGTAATGTTGGAGGTAGCGAATTTTACTAGTTTCTCAATTGGTTGCTGACAATCAGCCAGGAAATGACGTTTAAACCTACGTTCAACATTTAAATTCCCTTTATTCAGGTTTTGAAACTGGGTTTGAGAACTTATTTACTTCGTAATTACCACAGAAAGCAATGCATTCCTATGGTCACATTGAAAAAAAAATGTCATATTGCAAGAGGAACTGCTTGGAATAGGAAGAAACGGAGATCTTAAAGTAAAGTTTAGAAACGGATGTCAGCAATTTTGGCTTTAAAGAGACATACCTGTTATTTATCTCGAATTATAGAGTATTGAAGAAAGTTTTTAATTGTTTATCTTAGTAAGGAGTTTCAGTTCGGTTGTCGGCTGGACACTACTAACTGAGGAAATTTTGGGTTAAACCTGACAAGATTGAGGACAAATGTTGAAAATTGTTAATGAAGCACCAGATTCATCCCAATAATTATAAACATTTGCTTTATGTATCACTTAAATTTTAAATTAGTTAACATGTGTTTAAGTTACACTGTTTCCCAACTTCACTACAGTTAGAATTATAAGTCTTTTAAATTAAGTAGATTGGTACCAGCTATCATAAACACATTTAAGTTAATAAATTTCCAAAATTCAATATTACGTAAGCTGGGGTCTGCCCCTAACCAAAAAACATGGCAAGGGCTGTATGAGACAAAAATGTTTGGGAACCTCTGGCTTAGTGTATCCCTTTACAAAGGAATATCAACGTTTTTTTCCGAACTCTAAACTTCTGTTTATATATACTTACTACATATCTTTGAAGATTTATTTTCAATTTAATTAATACAAGTTCTTATTTAAGGCGACACGGTACCATCTTTACAACTTTTTTATTTTTAATATTTGACATCTGGTTTTAATTGTATTTTATAAAGGTTAGTATTTAATAATAATTCCATACAAAATTTTTTAAATTTCTTGCAAAATGTTTGTAAAATTTAAATTTTTAAAAATTTTTTTAAACATTTTTTAAATCCCTAAGGCTTTTTTTAAATATGTCTTTTTTCTTTCAAATTTTTTTTTGCAAGTACCTTATAATATACTACATAAAACTGTGCATCGGTTTTTTTCTGCAGCTGCTGCTCTTTAATTTTTTATTAATTTTTTTATTGTAAAATTTCCAAAAATTCTCGAAAAAACATAAATTTTGTTTTTGAAATCTTTTAGAAAAAGTACTAAACATGTTACAGCTAATTCCATGCACAGTTTTACAAAACATACATATCAGAACATGTATAAAAAGTTTCAAACCCTTAATTCAATTATCAAAAAAGCCTTAGGGTTTTGAATAACAGTATATGTACAAAAATTTAACATGGAGAAAAATGAGTTTAAAGTTTTCATTCCTTGAATAGCATGATAAAAAATTCCTCCAATAATCTGAAACTTTTATGGAATGTTAATTAGTTTGTTTCAAACTGCTTACTATAATTTTTTTTAAACATTTATACAAGAATAAAAGAATATACTTGTATAATGAATATATATATAAAAAAAAGGTCAATATTTCATAAAAATTATCTTAATAATTTTTTTAAAAAATTAAACACATACTTTAGAGTTAATTCCATGCCCAGTTCTATGCTACCATAATAAACAACATATACACAAATATTCATACTATTTTTTTCATAATTTTAAAAGCCTTAATATATTAAAAACTGTTCCGAAATGGAAGAAAATGCAAAAAAAAAAACCACTTTTCAATTTAAAGCTTCTTATAAAGAACAATGTTTCACAAATAAAATATATAAAAATTGGAAATTTACAACCAATAATTTGCTTAAATAAGTTTCTTGAATATTTTTATAGTAATTACATGTTGAAATTTCAGATATAGGAAATAAAGCATTACTAAAATAAAGTGTGCAAAACTACGAGAAATTCGAAGTTTCACTGTTGGCTGCAATTGCTTTTCTAACAAATAAAATTTTGTTAACTTTCTAGCATTCAATCAATGTTATAAAAATTAAAATATAATATAATATAGTAAATATAAATAAAAATAAAATAAATTAAAATATTGCATATGTGATCAACAATTTAAAAATTTCCTGCTTTATAAGAAACACCTTCTTTGTCACGAATGAATTGCTCTCTGCGTTTACGAGCTAGTTTGATTTTTTCTGCACCAAATTGTACAACATTCTTCTTCTTCTTTTCTTTGATATACTCTTCTAAAATCTTTATAAATTGCTAAATTTTTCGCTATGCTGTTCAGATAAATTTTATTTTCTTGTTGCATAAATTCAAGTGTTTGCAAAGTTCTAACGTTAAATTCAGATACTACATCACAAACTGCAATATTCACTCGTTTCAATGATGCGGATGATATTTTAGAGCACTTACTCCAAATAATGCTGTGCAGCGTTTCATTGGAATTTTGAGTCATGCACCGAATGCAACGCTCCAATAAATCATTCGAAGCAAGTATCTGGTAAATTGGCAATATTTTTGCCATGTGAGCCTCATTCACTGGTGTTTTTACCAGTTTTTTTGTGCAAACCTGGTTTTCTACTATTTGCAATAGCTGACTGATAAAAACACCAAGACTCTTGACTAGAAGGCCATTTAAAGTGCTGGGTTTTTCATCAGTGGAAATGCTATGGAATAATGTAGCATATATGACAGTCTTCATGTTTTCGGCATTGCCTTTGTTGCTTAAAATGGCATTCTTATAATATTGCGTAAGCTTTTTTATGGTTTCATCTTCCAAACTGTCATAAGATTTTCCACCGAGAGTAACTCTTCTTGAACGCCATTCCTTTACACATTTTCGGAGAGCTGTTCCTAGTCGCTTGCTCACATGGTTCACACGCTCTTCTTTGTTTATTTTAACATCTCCATAGACTTTTGATTCAGTCAGATGTTGAAACGCTTTGGAATCACCGTCTGAAAGTACTGTAGTGTATCTAAATCGAATCTTTTCAGATCTCGACCACAATTCGGATGCTGCATGGACTTCCATCGAATCTGAAGAGCCACAATGGTTTGCACTACAAGAATCTTTATGACCGTTAAACCAAATCTAGTACTCAGATGAATTTTTTTAAGTTAACTTTTGGCTATTTCACACTCTTTACAATATTTAGATATCACTTTAAAATCAACAACATATCCAGTCAGCATGTCTATGACACAGCCAACTCCAATCTGAGATGCATGCCCCCTGGTCAACCAAGTACCATCAAAGGAAACAGCAATATTGGTTACAGCACTTATTTCTGCATTGTATGCTTTCTTAATTTCACTTCTGATGTGATGGAAATGTTTCTCGGATGCTTTCACAAATAAAGAATGCAACATCTTTTTGCAAGTGTTAAAAGTTCTGCTGGACATTAAATGCATATTCATAAACATGCAGAACTTTTCAAGAGCTTGATATCCACGTCCGAAACTCAAAAATGCTTGTGTAGCTCATAAATTAATATCATAGGGCTGATTTAGTCCATTTTTTTCATTACAAATCTGCTCAGAAGTTTTCATTTCATTAATAATATCAGCGCAAGAATCACAAGCAACTTGAATATGTTCACAAAATCCACAGGCTCTTCCAAAATTTACTCGCAAAGAAGCATTTCTCCAAGTATTACATAGAGTATTTTTAAAAAGATTCATTAATGCATTTTTATCAATAATGACGTATGTTGGAGATCTGGATTTCCCAGTATATTTTTCATCCAAACGAAAAAAAACTCTTGCATTCTTCTTCAAGTTTTGCATACCTCAAGTTAGTGTTTTGAGAAACTTTTGAACTTGTCTTAGCATCTGGAAACCACCTCTTCGAAGCTTTAATTGTTGCAGATTTAGTATGTCTTTTAGGTCTAGGCATGTTACACTTTTAAACTTTTTGGAGAAATAAATTAAATTTTTAAATGAAAAATATTTCAAAACGCCAAATTCCTTGTCGTAAAGCAACTTTTCTTTCTCTTTAGAACAAAGAGTACAAAAATATAACTAAATTTGCAGGAACAAAACTTCACAGAAAACGCAGTAGAATAACTCGTATATTCAAAACAAAGCAATGTTTCACATTTCAGTTTAAACACTAGTCAGCGTGGAATAAAAAAAAAATTGTTCCTTATTTATCAGGCTCTTTTTTAGCAGACGATCTGAAAAGTGGACGTGGCAGCTTTGTTTAGTCTACAGTCATGCAGCAAAAATGGATAAATAACTCAATAAAAAAATACAACTACAGAGCTCTGAAATTTTGCAGACACATTTAGAAGAATTAAAAGTATCATATAAGCCAATAAAAAAAAAATCGATCGTTTGACGATTTTTAGGGTACCATATCGCCTTAAAAACATTAGTATTTTTAAAAATTGAGTTTATTGTCGAAATCTAATTATAAAAAAACACAATGCCAACAATTTCCAATACTATAGGACTTTATCTAAAATGAAAAATGGAACTTTCAAATCTTTTCAAACTGGTCGATACAACAATACAAAAGCTGCCTTTGTCGCGAAGATAACACCAGTGGTCATTTTAAGCGCTTAAGCTGACCCATGGGATTTCCGATTAGTCCTTTATTCCAGGGTGTCCTGCTCATAAATTTTACCGATGTGTCTGAAGAATGGACATTGCTTAGAAGGGTCTTTTGTGTAATTTCTTCTCAGAGTTTCAACACAACGAAGAAAAATAGGTGTTACTGCTTTTTTTTGCTTGTGTTCGTGTGTGTGTTTTCAATTTCATTTGCAGGAAGACCGGAATAAAAGAAGAATGAAACTGTTCTTTTTCCCTTTGTGCATCAAGTTTAGAGTTCATTGTTTAAAAAAGAAAGTGATATTGAAAGTTGTTCGCATCAAAGTTACTGAAAGGAAGTAATAAAAAAAGCTATAAGATAAAAATCAGATAGTGTCTTACCATTAGAAAATACTATTAAATACTGATAGGTTGAATTGTTCAGCTCAAAGCGTCGGGAAATACTTTTGACTTGGTAACTTTCATTCATAAAACTCAAATAAATAAATAAAAAAGATTTTTAAAAGTTGTTGTTGACATTTTTATTCGTTTTCTTATAAGAAGAAGTAAGAACCTTTTTATAGGGTTTTTCAAAAGGTTTTTATGGAGTGTGTCTTTGAACTTTTATCTATTTATATAATAAATTATTATTATTTCAAACATAAATGGAAAACAATTAATGAGTAGGATAGCTCCACTGACGTGATTTTTTACAGTTATAACTGGAAGATAATTATATTTTCTTTTTTCATTAAACTAAAGAAATTTACTCTTTATATATTTCACATGTATGAAACTTTAAAATTGTGCAAAAACACTCCTCGGGGCACACAATTTTTCGAAAGTTTAAAGTTTATTTTAGCTCTTAAATAATAAATAAGTTTACAACTAATCATTTACTACAAAAATAATGTCCTAAATATATGTACTTAAAATTTTACTTAAAACTAAATGTTTCAATTCAATTTTATTTTTACAGACTTTATGGGACTTTCTTATACTTGCTTTCAAATAAGATTTGAAAAAATCCAATATGGAAGACTGCTAAAAGAGTATCAAATCTTATGTAATATATGTAAAAAAAATCAAGCTTTTATTAAATATAATGTTATAAAACAAGCACAGAGTTTCAATTTCTAAGTCATATTATACTTCGGGAAATATAATTATACACATCATTATTTTTTACAAGTATTAAGAGGAGAAAGACTATATTTTATGTGATATTTTAATTTGTACTTCATATAGTATCTGAAATTAATAAATACAACCTCTGTGACAATAAAGCTCGAATTGTCCTGTAATATTAACGTAGATGAAATATTAATGAAAGTTACCGTACTGTCCTTCGAAATAGTCATCTCACATAACTATGCACCCCTGAGATCTGCTATACATGTCCTGAAAACTTGGCAAGAAGTCTGCTTTTGGGATAAAGTTCAAAAGCTTCGCCACGTTTCGTTGGATGTCAGAAATATCGTCAAATATTTTCCTTCCAAAGCGAGTTTGAGTCGTGGGAATAGGAAGGATTCTAGAGGATTGACATCTGGCGAGTTAGTGGAGGTTCAATTTGCACCCTCCCCTACTTTGCCAGGAACGCTTTGACGATATTGGCTGCATGAGGGCGAGCAATGTCGTGAAACAAAAACCAAGAACCTTTTTGTGCGCATTGGGGTCGTACCCTATGTATCCTCCACGTTTTCCTCATCCCTAAAGGCTGGGTAACGATTTGTCGCACGGATTCACGACCAATCTGCAGTTCATCGGCTCTCATGCGCACATTTGATTGACGATCTTTCGTGATTAATTTCCTCACTTTCTCAAGGTTTTCGTCACTGATGGAGATCCCTGGTCTTCCCCTACGGGTCTTGTCAGAATCACTTTCCTAGCCTTCTAGAAAGCGGGCGAACCACTCGTTCCCACACTTCATGGAAACCGCTTGATCTTCATAAACACGTACCAGCATGGCATAAATTTCTTTCGATGTCTTGCCAAGCTTAAAACAAAACTTTAAATTGATATTTTGTTCGTTCATTTTCCTGTTCTCAGTTAAGAACCAACGCACTGAAAAAGCCCTATGTAAAATATGTCTTACTTGGAACACAAACGACGCTCAACTGAACAATGTTAGGGGGAGATGGTCAACACCTACCACTACACATGAAGAGAGTTTTGATTCGCCAGTGTTGCCAGATCGACTGGTTTGACTTAATTCACCTAACTTTATTGTCAGAGGTTGTATTACCTATTTTTAACAATATTTTTTTTCAAAATCAAATTTACCTTTAAGCCATTGGAAGGATAGTTTCAAAACAAAGGAGGATAGATGTTTAGGACATATTGGTCTATAACCTCGCAGATTTCTCAGATGTGTTCCACTCCCGACAACTCACTGTCTCCAATGTTAAGCTTGGGGTAGAGAACATTCAGTGTGTGTGTGTGTGTGTACAGAGGCGGATTAAGGTAGTTGGAGGCCCCTGGCGGTAAAAGGTTTGCGGCATATGGGCTTAAGAGTCGAAAAACTAAAATAGTGAAAATAGTCGCTTACTTTAAATTCTCAAAATAAAATGTATTGCGAAAAAAAATTAACCGGCTAAAGAAAAATCTTAACTGTATACAAAAAAATATTAAAAACCTTACTTAAGAGCTTACAGTTTTGCTATACAGTTTGATTTCTCTTTGGCAAATTCATCAATCATTTTTACCATATCTATTTTGTCCAAAATATTTTATTCTGTATATAATATGGCCATGTTGTTCAATTTGTCTTTTCTCCAATAGTACTTCTTAAATTATTTTTAAAATTTTTAAAACTAAAAAAGATCATTCACCTGATGCATTCGATATCGGTATTGTTAAAAATATTTTCAAAAGTTTTTCTACATTAGGATTTCTCTTGCATCTCGATAAATTTCTAGCGGGGTTTCATTGTATCTTTGTTTTCTTTTCATTTTTTGTTCCAAGGTGGCGTGGTTGGTTTGTCGCTGGCCTATGCTCTCATCAAGCTTGGGGCTCCTGGCGTTTGTCAGGTCCGACACCCGCTTAATCCACCTCTGTGTGTGTAGAGATTGTTACAGTGGGCACGTGTGATGTTTTCCGACGAGTCCAGGTATAGCTTGAAATTTGATTCACATTGGACTTCCGATTCATATGGAAAGCTCCAGGTAACCGGCAACTCCATTTCAACCTCATTGAAATTCACCATTACGGTGGTGCAAGATTGTTCGTTTGTGGGATATTTTGCTGGGCTCCAGAATAGACCTGCATGTTCAAACCGGAACCATGCCAGACCAAATTTATAGGAACATCATTCTAAAATAACAGTTAAGTTTGTTTAGGGGTGCCATGAGAGCAGAATTTGTGTTTATGAATGACAACACCCGTCTTCACCAAGCAAACATCGTAAATGAATGCCTTCATTCTGATTTATTACCCCAACAGAATGACCAGCATTCTCACCGGACTTGAATCCAGTAGATCATGTGGGTCATGCTTGGCCGGCGAGTTGCAGCCCGTCAACCACCTCCGACATGTCTACCGGAACTTTGAAAAGCATTGCTTGCTGAAGGGAGTAATCTTCCCCAAGATCAGCTCGAAAATTTGATACTCCGGATGCCTGGGTATTGTGCACGGACTGAAATTCATCAAATGGAGACATACAATGTATTAATTATCATACCAACCATGTAATATTGAGTTTTTGTAAAGATAATATTTTTTTTTTGTAATTGCTCCAAGGAGAAAAAATTAATGATTTTATGAATGGTATCACACATACTCCATCTTTTTTGCTATTTGTCTTTTCTTTAATAAATGAACTTAATGAATAAGTCCCGTTTGCTTTGTTTCTGAACCTTTATTTCCCAGAGCTTGCATTTTCCTTAATTTATGGACATGAATATATTTTGCGAAAATTAAGTTCACTCATCGGGAAAGCAATAAAAGGACACTATAGGAACTAATAAAAATTAAAAATAACATTAAGTTGTTGATATATAAAGCTTTTTTAAACTTTTTTTTCAAATGGGCCTGTGGATTAGTATTTTATTATTGCAGACCTAGTACATTTCCCGGGAGCTGGAATCACTTTTTAGTATAATACCTCATAATTGGGTACTAATTGTCGCATTGTAATTTTGACGCCCAGCTTTCTCCCCGAAGGGAGGCACCTGAGCTCTGGCGAAGCAAAACTGTACTAGGAATTTAATTTTACTTAGAGAACCCAAGCCCAACAGGCTCTCTACGAATCTTTAACATGCCGCATAATCATATTACATGAGCGCTGGCAATTTTCTGCGTCTTGAAAGGGTGGGGTTGAACTTACAACCTTAAATGTACAAGAGCAGCGTCAAACCAGCTAAGAAACCCAACCGGCGACTTTTTGAAAATTATGTTTATTATAAACTGGAGAAAATAGGTATGAGTTGTAAGATAAAAAAAACATTCATAGATTTAGTTGACTGACAGAAAAGTGATAAGTTTAACGGAGATAAATGACAGAAATAAGAAGGGGGGAGATGAGGCTTACTATACAGCTTTAATTTGTACACAGTGCAGCGACACAACAGTAATACGAGTGAGAGAACAGTGAGCACTAAGGAACTGGACAAAAGAGAAATACAGCAATGGATAACGAAAGATTACGTCAGCACATATGATAGGATTGCATGTATGACAATGGACAAAAAAAAAAGCTTTATTTCAACATTCAGCAGTCCAAAGTTGTATCAACAATTATTTGGTCTGTATTGTTCTATGATTTAAGTGTGAGAATTTTTTTGTCAAGATTTCTCTCCATAACAAATCAGATTTTTATTTTTCAAATTTAATTTTAAAAAATCCCAAGGATGAATGTTTCTTTTTTCTATGTGATCTCGGAGATAACTCTCCAGTTATATTTCTTCCAGAAATTCATCCAATCTCTTGGAAAGGGCTTTCTAAACACAGCCCTTTCCTTGAGATGGTTGCTTCAAGATACATTTGACAATCACAAACACTCTATGGAAAAGAAAAGTAGCCTCTCGCTTTGGAATAGACTTGAGATGAAACTGTTCTGCAGGACAGGACGGACTTTCAATTATGTAGGTTCTCTATTTTAAACCCTGACTGACACTACCATGCGTCATCAGACAACATCAACAATGTAAGGCACTGTTCAATTGCTGAGTACTGCGTATCGTTACGATTAAGTAAAGAACAAAGCATATTTTATACTCTACTCGTGTAAGAATAAGAAAGTACCCGGCAAAACTATCACCTCAGCACACCACGGTCAACTAGCTCCTTCGCGACTAGCGCCCCACATTTGAGCCACGGACTTGGAACGTTTTTTAAACTCAATTTTTTGTCTTACACTATTAAAATTCGAAGGTAAACAAACGTATCTATCTATCTATCTATCTACCTATCTATCTATCTATCTATCTATCTATGTGCGTCTATCTTCTCACGAACAGCACCACGCAGAAAGTCGCGGAAGGTACCAAAAGATCGGGAATTTTCCGGGGAAGCCGTATTGCCTATTTATATTCCGATATTGTAATTAGTTAAAAAGATATTAATTAAAAACCTTAAAACGCCTAATTGTTTTACTCCTGCCGGTTGTTTACTTGGCGGTACTTCCCTTCCGTTTCGGCCGAGCGGTAATCTTACGTTTTCCACCATATTAAAATTGTCATCTAATTTTCGGTGTTGAAATTAGACAAAAAATAATTACAGAATCGGAAAGATCATTTATTTCGCCACGACACGGTATAATATTTTTTGTAAAATAACGATATTTTCTATTTTTTTCGAATTTTTTAAAATAGTGTTAAAACTTATGCGTTTTTATGAAAATTATTTCTAAATCGTTGGGTATGAATTACTTTTCGTGTTATTAAATCGATATTCTACACTAATTAATATCAAGCCTTTCTCTTTTAGATCCATTCATTTAAAAAATAAAATTCCCAAAACTTTTTTTTTAAAGAATTTTTAAAAAGTAGTCTTAATTTTTACTTCACATTGAATAACTTCGTCATTTATGAAGATAATCTCACAAAATCTTTTTTCCGTGTGTACAGTAATATTATCCGTAACATATACGAAGATTGAAAAAATTGCTTCAAAATTACGGATTTTA
This sequence comes from Trichonephila clavata, assembly GCA_019973975.1. Classification (NCBI taxonomy): domain Eukaryota; kingdom Metazoa; phylum Arthropoda; class Arachnida; order Araneae; family Nephilidae; genus Trichonephila; species Trichonephila clavata. Next base: position 49,098 of record BMAO01022511.1, read on the forward strand.
AAAAAAGAAATTGTGATTTTTGTAAACTTATGTTTTTCTGAGAAATAAATTAAAAAGTAGTAATTTGTACATTTTTATTTCAAAGTACGTTATTTTTGCAAATAGTTGGTGATGTTTGAGAGCATTAACGTAAAAATTATGCCCTTAAAATGAAGGTAATGATTTTTAAAATAATTTAAAATACGCGATTTTACATTTAGCCAAACATTGGCGTCGAAAATTAGCTTTGCGCCAAAGACATTTGACATGTTTCGCGTTCGACCGCATCTAACTCAAGGGTTACACTAAAAAAATTCTGCCTTAAACAGGGGGAAATCAGTAACTTTGGCGAGTAAAAAAAAAATGCGATTGAAATTTTTTTTCCCCCGTCATCCGACGTTTTCGACCATCTTAAAATTGTCATCGAATTATCCGTGTTGAAATCAGACAAAAAATAATTACAGAATCAGAAAGATCATTTATTTCGCCACGATACGGTATAATTTTTTTTGTAAAATAACGATATTTTCTATTTTTTCCGAATTTTTTAAAATAGTGTTAAAACTGATGCGTTTTTATGAAAATTATTTCTAAATCGTTGGGTATGAATTACTTTTCGTGTTATTAAATCGATATTCTACACTAATTAACTTCAAGCCTTTCTCTTTTAGATCCATTCATTTAAAAAATAAAATTCCCAAAACTTTTTTTTTAAAGAATTTTTAAAAAGTAGTCCCAATTTTTACTTCATGCGGAGTGATATCGTGTAGCTCGGAGTTAGAATCAACGGATTACGATTTTTCATTTCTGCTAATTTTTCCCACGTAAATTAATTGTACTGATAAATACTTATTTTAACATGTGATCCTCTGTTATTTTTATGTACTTTTCATTTTTTTGTTTGTTTAAATATACCATCCTTTAAGCAGCATATCCAAGATCACTGGATTAAATTTTTTGATTCACTCAATAGTTCTGATAATATTAATATGCAAAGCCTTGAAAATTATACAGCCAATATTAAGAGGAAGCGACCCAGGAGAATTCTCCTGGACTCGTACAATCCTCCATAACTTAAATTTCTCTTTTTATTTGCTAAATTCAATTCTCTTAACTATTTTTGATCCACTTTTATTTATTGCATTCATTGTTAGCTGTCTTGTGGCGGTGTGCTAAGAGCTCCAGCTACACTCAAGACTATAACTGCAGCACTGCCGTGCGCGGTCAATGCGAAGGATGATGTCCGCCTCGTAGAAACCTGCCCGTCGCTTTTTTCATTCATAAATTTTTTCTCCTACTGGACATTGCGTCGCCACACATCATTACACACAAAAGGAAATATTCTGAAATATATTTTAATTCTCTCTTCTTCAATGATTGAATTTACTTGCTGCATCCCCACTGATCTGAAATTTACTTCATTTTCAGTGCTGCCATTATGTAAGCAAATGGTATGTCACAATTAATTGCTAAATGAGCTATTTTAATCAATTTTATTAGAAAATAATTAATAAGTTAGTTTTTTATAATATACTTTTTTTCGCAGATACGTGTTTAAATAATTTAATTAACACAGAGTGGAATGAAAAACTATAAAAATAAAATTAAAAAAATTAAATGTTTTTATCAAATAGTATTATTTTCTTTTTGAATGTTTTTTTCAGTGAAATTTTTTAAAAATTAAAATGCATTCAATGCATTTCTGATATTCATTTAAAATATTTATCAGTATTGAAATTTTTGTTCTCTTTCATAAAACTTATAGTTTACTTTAAAATAATGCGTAATTGCATGAAACTTTTTTCCCCCGTGTCGAATATTTCAAAAAATTCTCACAATTTTACTTCAAGAATTAAAATAGTAGTGAAATTTTGTAATTTGAAAAATTTATACTTTCTGTTCTTTTTTCAGCATACAACTATTTTTAAAAATGCTACAGTTTCGTTTCCGGGAATAAGCTATCTTTCTTTAAAGAATTTTATAGAAAAAAAACAACTTTTTTTTTTACAAAACAATGCTGTTTTGCATATTTTATGATTTTTTCTCATATGAATCAATATCGTTGCGTTTATATAAAAATGATTTTTAAAACTTTCAGAATCAGTGATTTAAAAAATAAAAAGCCGGAAACTTTTTTGAACAAATTGTAATAAAACACTCAAAATACTTAAATCAATCATTTAATAATTTCTTCATTGAAAAAAAAAATTGCATGAAATTTTTTCCCGTGTGTCGATTTCGCTTAAAAATTACGAATTTTAAAGATTTTTTTTGTGATTTTCGTAAAATAAAGTTTTTGCGAGAAATAATATAAGCATTATTTTTGTAACCTTTTTTCTTCAAAAATTATTGTTGTTTCCAATCAATATGTGAAAACTTGGAATTTTCAATTAAAAATTGAGCCCTCAAAAATAATGAAAACTTAAAAACATTCTAAAGGCTTTGCCCATGCGCGAGAATCATTATTATTTTATTTTCCCCTCTGTTTAACGCTCAGCGGCCAAGGTCAAACTTGCTGTTGCAATATTTTTTCCGTTATTGAAATGTGAGTGAGGGATTTTTAAAAAGTGGCACTGTTCACCTACTCCACAGTTTTTCGGCGACGGACTTCGAAATTTTCAATTTAAAACTTTTAGAATCAGTGATTTTAAAAAAAAGCCAAAAACTTTTTTGAACAAATTTTAATAAAACACTCAAAATACTTAAATCAATCATTTAATAATTTCTTCTTTTATAAAGGTAATTGCATGAAACTTTTTTCCCCCGAGTCGAATATTTCAAAAAATCCTCACAATTTTACTCCAAGAACTAAAATAGTAGTGAAATTTTATAATTTTAAAAATTTATACTTTCTGTCTTTTTTTTCAGCATACAACTATTTTTAAAAAGATTACATTTTCGTTTCCGGGAAATAAAATATTGCAACGAAAGAATTGGAAAGTGAGTGGGTGATTTTAAAATTCACCCTGTTTGCCTATTCGAAAATTTTTGGTGACGGACCTCGAAATTTTCAACCATTCTCAAGTGACGAGAACGACACCTGAGCTTTCACCCATCTTTAATAATTACCACACCACACCAACGCAAGAACAAATTTCGAATAAGGGAGTTTTTATGAGATTGTTAAAGAAATCACTCACATCGCACGCACGCACACACACACACACAAGTGCTATCGGCCTGAGGGAAACACGAAATTTCCATGAGGGTGAAGTTATTCACTCGGTAAAAGCCCGTGCAACGCCGGGCTAAGCGGAGAGGAAAGAAACAAAGAAATCAAAGTAATTTCGGAAAATAATATTGGAAGTACTGAATTTGTGAAGTTGAGTGAATATTAACGTCCCACTGTTCAGCAACATGAGGCCTTTTGGGGACGGTCCGCGTAATTTTGAACCATGGTCAAGTGACGCGGACGACACCTGAGCTGGCACCCCCCTCTCATAACTACCACACCACACCAACGGGAGGACGTTTGAGCTCTCGACATAATTTACGTGCATTTCTCCCCTACACGGCGGGTCTTCAGTGGTACTAGGATCGAGAATTTGCGAAGAGAAGGGAAAATGTTAAGCAACAAAGCCATGACACGCACTCACGGGTCATGCACTCACATCGTACGCGTCAAACCCACACCAAAGTGTTGGCGTTAGAATAAAAGGAGGAAATTAACATGGGGATTAAGTTATACCCTCGGTATAAGCCCGTGCAACGCCGGGAGAGGAGAGGAAAAAACATAGAAGCCAAAGTTACTTCGAAAAAGAATATTGGTCATGCTGATTTTGTGAAGAGAACGGAAATTTTTTCTAAAAGTAGAGAAAGCGCGTGCAACGCCGGGCCATGAAAGCTAGTATGTCCATAACTTTTGAGATACGTGAAGATTTGACCTTCCTCTCGAAATGAGAGAAATGTTACTCACATACACGTGGTTTTTGTTTTATAAACATAAGGGGAAGTGAATGTTTCCGAATTGAATGATTTATGACTGCTCTTCAAATGAACACGTGGATATTGTTTATAGTGAAGATGAGAGATTTATTTTCACTAGAGCATTTGGTTTGGGTTTGCAGTGTAGTTTTTAATAGGTAATTAGATCTGGTAGACAAAATTATTATTATTATTATTATTTTTTACTTTTACAAGGTCGAGGCATTGAAAATGTTTAACTCAACTTGGAATATCAAATGATTCAAAATTGATTCTAAAATAGAATCTAAGAGTAGTGATAATGACAATTAATATATTAGGATGGTTCTGTTGATTGCGAATTTTATGATAATGATATTTCAGACATTTGTATGCCGATCACATCGATTTACGCTTCGCTATACAAAACCCTCTGACCTTGGCGGTACGCCCGCGTTTGCGTCCTCCGTCCCGAAAGGGCTAGATTAACCCTTAGACGGAATGGTATTGAACAAAAAAAAACTTAAAAAGCACCAAAAATGCTGGAAAATTAATTATAAAAGCATACAATTGCAAACACATATGTTGAATTTTAATATCCCATTTGGTAGCGTTGTTGAAGAGATCTACTTCTATTTAGAAGAAGCTTGGTGGCAACAATAAGTGTATATCTTTTTTTCGGAATGTAAATGCATACGAATGTGAAATATTCTCGAAATAGAAGCTTATTTTGCGTGAAATGTTCTATTCCTTGTAAAATATTCTATGCGCAGTGAAATATTGCTGTAACGTGAAATGTACCTTCAACAATATAAAAATGCAGTTTGATTCCTCATTATGTTCATTTTCTTGCATTTCACCGAAATTCTTAAATGACACTTTTAGGCTTAATCTACTTCCTTACAGCCAACTATTTTATATCGTTTATGTTTCTACGTATAAACTCTCACACACACCAAAAATTTGAATATACATACTACATATTTAATGATTAATTTCAATATTGCACTGTGTCAATAATATTTTAATATCAAATAATCCTACATTTCCAGATGCGATGCTTATATTGTTAAATTTGTGGGCAGAATATAGCATATTATTTGAAAGGCATTCATTGAAAAAATCTTACAGTCCTTTGTGATTATGTTTAGATATGTTAACGAATGGTATTTGATTCATTTTTTCGTGAATGAGCTACCGAATATTCTTTCACCGTAACTTACAATACAACTGGTGTAATTTATTTTAAATCTATACGAATTATTCAATCAAATGTTAAGTATCATAATTTAAAAATACTTTCAGAGAATTTTTTGGGAATTGTAATAACATTTAAATATAGTGAAAGTTTACCACACTGAATGTTTTTTTTTCTATAGAAAGTTTTAAGTTCAGATGTGGTTAATAGTTTGGACCTTAACAGAGGTTGTACTTATCTCTAGATAATTTATTGTTTCGCCGATTTTTACTGCAGAAATCCTTCTTTCTACAGTGGCACGGTAGCCCAGGATAGGTCTTGGCCTTCCTAAGAATTCCATTCCAGGTTGTCCTGTTCTTGTCCTTAATTTTTTAAGTTCCTGACATTAATAGTTTTTAGATCTGTCTCTAGGCAACACATTTCCAGTAAAACACGTTTTAAATCATGAGATATCTTGCTTAAAGCTATGACATCTGCTTTTACTTAAACACTTGTAGTTTTTGTTCAAGTGAACGGAAAATATTTGGTATTTTTATAAAGCTAATAAGATGACCGATTAAATAAAACCATAAAAAAATTGTCAGTTTTCGGCAAAATTCACAATTTTAGGGTAGTCAGATACCTTAAATGAATGTTAGACAGTAAAACTGGGGCTATAGTAAAAAGTAATAACATTTTTAAGTTATGCGTATATCTCGCGTGTCCTTAAAATGAAAAAAAAATATAAGAAGTTTCCCCA
>BMAO01022512.1:0-33398 GCA_019973975.1 Trichonephila clavata
TTTTCTTTAAACAAAAGGTTTTAGATTTTACAGAATATTAAAATGAAAAAAAAAATCTATAGTACAAAAACTTAAAATAAATAAAGGACTATTAACATTTATCGAAGATAATTATTAAAGAAGGTAAAAAATCGAAATCTTTTAAATTTTGAGTATAATTCTACTTTTTGAAAAATGAAATGATTTTAAAAATATTTTAGTCAGCTAATATTATTATATAAGCACTGTATGTATATACATAAGAAGATTAAACTGTTTTAAAAATACACAAAATTATAATTTATAGTTGAATAAAAGTTTTAAGTGGAAGAAAATTTAGCAAAAAAGCAGCTTTGTCAATAAATTGAATACGCAAGTAATACTTAACATTTCCTAAGAAATTAGGTACTATATAATGTAAGATAGCGTTTCTTAAACAGTGGGGTGCGCCCCTGGGGGCATGATAACTCTACGTGGGGAACGAGCATTTAGAAAATCCAAAATAAAAGATCGATAATAATTATCAATTTACTAAAAGGTAGCAAAACAAAATACATTCTGACATTATAAAAAATAAAAGACATATTTACACTGATATAAGATACTTATAAATGTATCAGTATGGAAGAAGCATTTCATAAAAATTATCAATACTAAAAGAAAGTTTAATTATTACTAGTTACTTCCATGGGGGCTTGTCATATACAAAATATAATACATACTTTGATAATTTGTGCAGTTTATAAATAAAGTCGCATTGTAGCTTTAGCGTCGAAGTACATTATTATGGCTTTCAATACATAGTTGCTGCATGAGAGGGGTACAAGCTATTATTATGAAAATTATGACTGAAAATTGGGTCGAAAATATGGAAAATTTGAAAAGCACTGTTGTAAGAAGTTCTATTAAAGAAAAAAAAAAGAAAAAAAATTATTTAGATTATGATTAGATATGTATATTTTTTGTTGTAAAATATCAGATTTCATCAATAATAAATCTGTGCAGATTATTGACGAAATGTAACAATTCATCAATAATCAATAGACAATATTTTAAGCTGACTCAATTTCGGTTCGGTCAGTATAAAGAATTATCTTACTGCTTAAGATCTGTTTCTCATACTTTTTATAGCCAGATATTTTTTCCGAAGCACTTAATGACGTTGTGTACTCTCTTGATATAGAAATTAAGTAATATAGATACGTATATATTGGTTTATAAATTATGTTATGAAATGTTGCAATAAATAAATTTTTAAATAATTATTTACACGAATTTTTTTAAAACATTAATTATTCAACTGCAGCTTATAATTTTCTTTACCCATTGACAAGGATAAATTAAAAGTTAAATTTATTAAAAATGTACTCTTTTTTCCATTTTTTTACTTTGATTTATATGAAATACAAATTAATTACAAATTAACGATAACTCTTCAAGAACCCAAAACATTTCAGAAACCTGTTACTAAGAAAATTTTACCATAACAGTTTACAAATTATATTTCAGCAAGATTAATTTTTGCTGATCAAGAAAACAGGACGAATAGCTTGAAAAAGAACAAAAGAAATTTTAAAAATATGATACAGATAAATTTATTCCTTATACGTAGTTATTCAAGCTTTTAAAGATTTAGTGTTAAGTTTTATGGAAAGGAATAAATTTATATATTATACATAGGTAATTATCATAAGTAAGATAAATAAGTAGCTATCAAACATATTTAACAAACCTAATGGGCTTAAAAATATTGATTTTCAATATTTTGTATTATATATAATCGTTCAATGGGTTCTTTTCGCGGAATGGATTCTCTTATTCGAATTTTTAAAGACTTATAGTATTAAGGTTTACGAACAAAGGCATAAGTAAAATAAAAAAATCAGTAATTAGAAAGTCATTAACAAACCTAATGGGCTTAAAAATATTGATTTCCACATTTGATACTGTATGTAATCGTCTAATGAATTATTTTATAAATGAATTTCCTTAATAACCTCATAAAAATTCATTTTAAGGAAAACAGACATATTTCCTAACTGATGCAGTTTAAAGACTACGAATTTAACGAAGAGGATATTTTATAAATGTTTCTTTTCCCGTCAAAGAGTAGATAACAATGTGTGTTAGATATTTGCAAAAAATTCAACAAATTATATTTTTAAGGAACTTTAATCTTCTTAATTTTTACTAAGAGATAGATAATGAAAACGATATTCTATATAGGTAAAATTCAATGTTTCAAAAGATTTAATTTTAAACCTTTATCTTTTTCCTTCACATTCTCCTCAAGAAGTTCATTATCAATAATGGCAGATAGATTTCTAGGAATATAAACACCTAACTTAGAAACGTATTTAAGAAATCTATTCAAATAATACACAGAAAAGAATCAAATCATAAGAGTATTTTAGTACATTAACTCAGCTTTCAATAGCATACATGTCGGAATAGTTTATTCTCAGAATTTCAATTATGTTAATATGAATTTCTGTAATTAGAAAACTTTTTATACGACATTAAGATTTATCACTAATACCAGAAATTATTTAGAAATGTATATCGCAAAAAAGAAACTAAATTAAGTAGAAATGGTTATGTTATTCATCAAGATCAAATTTCTTTAAGCCATTTAAACGCATGAATGATTAATGTAATGAGTTTTGAAAATTTAAATGGGATTTTTTAAAATTAATTTTAACTGCGTTATATTTTCTGATATTTATACTGAGTGATTCATATTACATTGAGAATTGTGAGTAATTAATTTATTTTTTGAATAACAAGATAGAAGATAAACATTTTCAATTGCTATGATTAGAATTTTCTTTAAAAAAGATTAATAAGCATTTTTTTTTTGTATTTATTATTTGAAAGAGTTTAATGATTAATATGCATATGCATCTTGATTTTATGTTTAATGTGTTGTTCCATCTTGATTTGCAATAGATTTTATAACAAATATGTCTGCTGAAATTTACATATAATTCTGTTTATGATAATATCTTTGGTGTTTCATAAGGGCATTAATTGTTGGACTTGTGATTAATACAGTTATTCGTAAATGTTGTTTTTTAGAAATTACTTTTAACGAGAACCAAATAAACTTTAATTATATTTAAAAAAGATATATTCAAACATTTTATACAGCTGCTATGTTTCAATTATGGCAAAAACGTTATCAAATTAAAGCAAATGCTTTTGTTTTCTAGATAAAAAGACAATTTTTCTCTCGGTTCTAACGTAAACATTTCTACATTCTGGGACAATTTTATCATCACACTTTGCGGATACAACAGTTTTAAAAAATACCATTTTCGCCAAGAATATGAAACAATATTTCTTCTTTTGAGGTTAAAGCAGACGATTGTGATAATTCCAAATAATAAAGTTTTGAGGCAAAATTTCGAAGGTAAGAAAATGGTCATATTCGATACAGTGAACGTCTGCAATTCAAAACCTTGTCTCATGAGCCGAGAAAAAGAAACAAATGCTCTGTAGAATATAAAATTAATAATAAAAAAAAGGAACTGAAACTTATATACTCATTTCCGTCAGCTACTTCAAAAAGTATCTAAAGATACTTCAATTTGAAGTTTATTGTAACAGCTGTGTTGAAAATCACTGAGTAGAATGATTGTAAATAGTCCCATACCTGTGACAGCTGTGTCTTCATCCAAATCAACCAAGACACGTCCAGTCAAAAAAGATCCAGGAAAGTAGAGCAAACTTTCGTTATCCAATAAGATTAAGAACTTTCTAAGCTTCTTCGCCATGTTTAATCTGTTGTTAAATCCCGCAAATGTGTTGCTGGAAGCAGAAAAGGAACGGTACCTTCAAATGGTCACCATTTTAAGTCAGACACACTTTTGAAGAAGAAAGCTGTTTCCTCCGGAGGAACCAGCGATACTGGGCGACAGGTAAAAGGAAAATAGGCGAAGTGTTGTAGGTGGGCCTATTTCCATCTGATGACCTCGACTGGCTTTCGACAACCGGTCCTCATGACGTCATTTTCTTCAGCTGTTTTTATTTCACGTACGAATAACGGTGCAGTAAAGGATGGACTACCGCGCAAGCTCACTGAGCGTGTCATTTAGAGTACAGAATGAAATCGAAATGTCGGAGTTGTAAGCCTCAAGGAATGTCTCGGTTGCGTATATGAATAGATAGTAAACGGATTTTATCAAATAAATTGCGTGATTTCATCAAAATTTAAAAATAAATCTATTCTAAGTTTTTTTAACAGAACCTAAATTTCAATTGTGTTCAATTTTCTTTTCATAACGATTAAATTTGGAAATCGATTATTTGTAAGCCATATTTTTTGTTTTAAAAATCCTGAACTGAAATTGATTTGCATTTTTCTTTTTGTTCTCAGAGTAGGTAAAGTTATATTCATATAAAAAAAAAGAATATTTAATTAGCGGTATGACAAAATAAAAATAAAAAAATGTCAGTTAAGATTAAAAATAAAGTTAGGATAGTAAGAACAAGCTAAACAAAGGATAAAAGAAAGAGAAGAATAGAAATGAATAGAATAAAAGAATTAGAAATGCAAATGAAAAAGAGCAAGAATATTGTTTTTATTTCTAATGCCAATACAGAGACAGGTATAGAAAGAAAGAACAAGAATATTAAATAAGAAATCACGAAAATAAAAAATAAACAAGTATAATAAGAACAAAAGTATTCTAAGAATTCAGAAAAACGATGTTGGAGTTGAAACCCACAATTTCACATTTTTTGTTATTCTATACCAGCAAAGTCCTGCTGATTACCTCATGATAGCGGGAGGGTAATCCTGGGTGGAATGAACGAAATGTGCTGGGAACTCGTTCCTGGAAGGGTCGACCTAGACGTGAAGGTCATCCCATTTTTTTTTACAAGTGAAATCTGTAGACATAGTAGGCAGACTTCTACATTTAGTAGCCTTTGGATCAAAAGAAGCTCTGCACATTCCCTATTACATTCGGATTCATTCAATCTTGATTTAAGTGCTGCTTCGATCAAGAGTCGTTTGCTCTCACAGAACAAGAAGATCTTCCGTAACCGTTCCAAGTGTTAGAATCACTATGCTTCTGTTGAGCATATCTTGAGTTGTATGATTCTCTACTGTAAACATATCTACCGTAAAATCCGGCGTATAATGCGCCCTTTTAATACAAAAAATAAGATCAAATTTACGGTTGCACGTTATACGCTGGGTATAAAAATAATATCTTCAAAAATAAAAAAAAGGGAGATGTGTGTAAAAAAAATTAGACTTCTACAAAGATCAGAATACTGTTTCTTTAAAAGGAACTAACCTAGCAGATGAGCTGAAGAGGCTTTTGGTAACAGGACCTAATTTTATACCAAATTAGATGACGATGACTTTTCGCATGAGCTGGTATCTTACTTATATTCTACACTACATGAAGTCTTGGGAGGCAGTGCTCAAAGATGTTGCTTCCAAACCATCAAAAGCGCTGCCCCTTCGTTTTGATTACTTCACGCAATGACTGTATTTAACATGTAGGAGCTCCCGTTATTCAGTTTAAGGAGTCCTAAAGAGAATCAGGATTCGAGCCCCTGAGCTTTGAATTGAACATCGTTTACAAAACTCGTCCAGGATAACGTTAAGAATAGTGGTGGGATAATCACCTGACTGCCGTGTCTGTCAAACAGCCTAACAACCAAGGCTAGACCTCTTTGGTTGTCGTCCGTGTCACCCTTGCAACCTGACAGTTAATTGGTTGCAAGGGTGTTGACGTAGTGTTGTTTTTCGTAGGGCTGATCTTTCTTTCTCAAACACTCGAGAGCTTGCGATTGGTCAACCATTTGTTTTTCCATCACTATTTCCACCTTAGTTTTTAGATAAAAATCATAGAACAATATCGTCAAATCCATCGGTTGGAATATAGCTTTTGCATTTATATTGTTCAACTTTTAAGTGTCACTTGGGGAATGTTTTGAAAATTGTAATAAGGAAACTCCTTACACACCCTTTTCACAAATGACATATCATCTCATTCTTAAGGCATTTCATATTGTTTGAAGAAAATAGTAAAGAACATTGTATTTTGGTGGAGAAGTAGTGAAGTACTGAAACATTTTACATGGAAAATTATGCATCAAAAGTTTGTTTTTATAAGCATCACAACTGATTAAAGTTTGGTGATAGTATTGAAAAATAATTATTATCAAATAAAAAGTGTTCCCTATTTTTTAATCCAAAGGGTCAAACCGTTATAACCACTATAATAATAAGTGCACGAACTTCTACGTTTTTAACAAGTAAAATTTTGAATACTAATTATTTAATAATAAAGATTTCCTATCAAAGTAAAAAAAGAGCTTATTTCCGCAGATAGTTTTACAGAAATTCCATTAAGAAGATTAAGGAATTATTATTTGAAAAAGTACAATAAATTGTTCGAAGATTGATCATTTGCTTAAATGCCATAATCGACATAGTTAAATGTTCCAATATGAGGCTTAATCTTGCTACCCAATCAATCAGGAACTATGCTATTAAGTCTAAATTAATTTAATTACATCGATCGTTCGTTAATGGGGAAATATTTTACCATTCTTTGACTCGCTATTAGAGTAGCGAATCAATGTTTCTTTTTAGAACTTAAACCACTTTCCCTATTGATCATGTGCTGATGTATTTATGTGTGTTTAATTCGTGGTGATGTGACGTTATGTAAATTTTATTGGTTTGGTATGTATAGATGAAATATATATTTTTATATAGTATGTGAGATTGGGGATAAAAAAAGGTTGTGAATTTCAATTGATATATATATATATATATATATAGATATAGATATAGATATATTAACACATATAAGAGATGTTCCAAATATAACATTTTTAATAGGTCACTTTATTTTCAAACAAAATAGTGGGGTTCCTAGAAATTTTTAAATCCTATCTATATTTAAAAGTTTCTAAAAAGAGGGCAAAATTCAACTAAAAATAAAAAATTGGTTACTCTTGCAACTTCAGAGTACTTTCTACCATTATTATATATATGAAGCATACACTACGCAACATTGGAAATACAATATCAATAAGAAGTGACCAAAAAGGGAGAAGACTCGGACAGTAACAGTAATGAGCAATTAGAGATGTTTATTTGAAATGATACTCGTAGCACATAGCGGGAACAACGTTAGCTAGTAGATTTTAGAACCACAGCGGATGACGATACACGAATCTACCTGTCTGGGTACAGAATGAATGAGAGTATGAATGATGGCGTCCGGAAGGATGCCCTGTGTGTGTCTTCCATTCCTGTTAGCCATTTGTTACAACTCGTCTTTTGAAGACAGCGGCAACAAAGCATGCACGTAACTTTCAATCCCGTCCCAAGTGTGTTGGATTGAGAAGAGACCAGGAAAGAAAGTGTGTGGTCAGGCGTTATCCTGTTGGTAAAAGGCACTGAGCACTCCTCCAAGGAAAGGTAGCTTTACCAGTTTCATGCACGAATCGTTGCGCAATCATAATGCCCTGAATACGAACCAGATTGCACCTATCATCGTACGCGACGGCTCAAACCATGATGCAGCGTTGTCGATCTGGTGAAGCATTCTACGTCTCAGGTCGAGTTAGACTCATCCCATCGATGCCACACTTGTACTAAGTGACTACCATTCTAAAAACAGAAGTCTGAGAATGTTCTCCAGTGCCATTCCATCGTCCACGTCACTCTAGTCTGGTGGGACAATAATCTAACGGATGGAATGAATCAGCCACCATGGTTAAGGGTTGTGGTCTATATAGGAACATCAAGGGTATCCTGCTTGATTTTACTTTACGTAGCACTGTGAAGTAACATGAGAGCTTTTGGTGATAGACGTCGTATTTTGGAATCATGGCTGTCTCTCCCCTCTCCAAATTTTAATTCTACTTCAACAGGAGGATTTTGAATCGACAGATATAAAATGGATCATTCCCTATACACGGCGGGTCATCAGTGGTACTATGTTTCAAACCCGAGACTCGACAAATGATCTCGGCCATGATTATTTTTCTACCAAGGCCCGAGAGTGTCCACCACATGCTTCAAAATGGAGGGAGAAGTGGCCTGCGAAGCCATCATCATTTCTCGGTGGATAGTCGAGTCATGCATGCTGACGTCCCTTTGGTCATTCTGGCACCCCTCAAACTAGTCCCATTTCCTGATTTCAACCATTTTTGTGCAGCCATTGCACCATAGATGCGTCTAGATGGTATCAGGCTAATAGGTGAATTTCTATTCTAAAACAACCTTTGTTTATCACGGCCTACCATTCTTTGCTATTACATGTGTCCCTTAACAGAAAAACATCCGCAATAATTTAGTTTACCTGGGCAGAAATAACGGCACAAATGTTGCTCATTCTGCGGGTTCCTTCCAATATACCCTACTCAATGATATACCAGAGAGCTACAAAATTTAATTTTCCCTATATTATTAGCAACAAAATTATGCTAAAAATAATATTGATATCCTTACACTTGAACAGTAAAATATTTCTCTTTGAATGCTCATATCTCTTTCATTATTATTTAAAGTTTCCATTTCAAATTTCAGTATAATGCTTCCTTTGTGTACGTTATGAATATTTTGATAAGTTGGTTGGAATCAGTTTTCGTAAGGAATATTGTTCCAATCCATCGCCTATCTAGTATAGGGGTTAGCGACGCTGACTGCTATGCCGTAAGGCCTGGGTTCGACACTTGGAGGAGGTATGGATGTTTGTAAATGTATAGAGCCTTCACGGCATGGGGTACTTTAAATAGCTTCTCAAGTCCTCTCATGAGATTAGTGGAAGGAGAACGGAGGTGGGAGGGCCTTTTGACCATCTCCAGGGTGTTCTCCCTCAAAATTGGGGTGGAAACTGTTCCAATCATCCTGTCACCTGTATGGTTTTGAAAGCTACTACTAACGACAGGCGTTACTTAGCCCTTTGCCTTGATGAATTTCGTGGACCTAAATCTGACCTATGCCGATCAGGCGACATTAGTATCAACAACGACAACATTGATCCCAAAATATGAATACATAAATAAAAATGTTTTGAAAATTTCGGAATTTTTTTAAAAGAAACATTTATAGCCCCTTGAATATTGGTATATTCCCTTTTATAAAAATGCATAAATATATTCCAAATAGTTCATGAAATATTTTATGAAAATGATAAATTATATCCCTAGCATTTTATGGTACAGGGTGATTAAAAGTACTTACCTTTTTGAACACGCTGATGACTTGTTAAATATACAAGTTATTGAAACTACCCTGGAAAGTATTAGGGATAAGGGAAAATTCTGTCGCTTTTGAAAATGTGCACTTTTATACGTTGCCGATCCTTAGCAAAAATTCGGATTCGACTAAAACCTGGTTTAAATAGTCAGATTAGTATACTATTGTTGGATTTAAACATAATTTTTTTGCACTTTAGACAGTTTTTTTAAAGCTTATAGAACTGTCAACGTAAGTGAAGAAAACGTGCCCTTCAGACATTGTATGTTGTTTGAGTTCCAAAAAGGGGATAATGCGATGGAGGCAAATTAAACTTGCGTGACATATTTGGAGAAGAACCAGTAACAGCTTGGAACATCACAGAGATGGCTTGTAAAATTTTGCTTGGGTGTTTTTTTCTTTGAAAGATGAACCCAGATCACAGGAAGATGTCAGCGACGAAGAGGGTTACACAGTACGATCAGGACAAATCCCTCGTTAACTTCCATAGAAGTAGGCTTCAAGCTTTGAATTCATCAGACTACTGCTTTGGATTACATTAAAAGGCTTGGTTTCGTGTCCAAACACTCTGTTTGGGTGCCACACGAATTAAGAGAAAAAAATTTAATGGACAGAATTTCGATATGTTCTTCAAATCTTGCTCTTCACAAAAGGGGGCCGTTTTTTGGACTACTTGGCGACTGGAGATGAAAAGTGGATAGTGTACAAACACGTGGTTAGAAAAAAAGTGTATGTTTACAAAGGGGAGACACCACCATCTGCATCTTAAGTTGGCGTACATCAGGAAAGGTTATGTTGTGTTGTTAGTGAGGCAGTAAGGGTGTAGTGCACTATGAGTTGCGGAAAGAAAATGAAATGGCCATTAATGTTCGCAAGTTGATGTTTTGAATAAAGAAATTAAACATAAACGTCCATCTTTGACGTACAGGAAGGGTGTGATTCTTCATCACGACAACACTAGACTACACGTGACAAGAAACACTGCATTAAGAAATTGCATAGTTGGGTTGGGAAACTTTACCTCAGTCAGTATATACTATTCATATTGCACTATCTTACTATTATCTGTACCAGTCGCTGCAAAACTTTCTTGATGGAAATAAATATGTAAATTATGAGGGTGTCCAAATGGCAGTGGAAGAATACTTTGTTTCCAAAACTGAGGACTTCTTTTCCAAGGGGTTAGAAAAGCTGTCAGAACGCTGGCAGACAGTTGGAGCTTACAAATGACATTATATTTTAGATTAAATTTTAAATAAAAAAAGGGAAAAAATCTTCTGTTTCTTCTTCAGAAAAAAAACGCGTGACAGAACTTTCCCTTACACCTAATAAGAGTTAAGGAGTATTCTTCATATGCCTAAATAAGTAAAGCATTTCGTAAAGTATTTCTTTAGAAATGTAAAAAATAACCAAATTTCAATAATTCTCTTAATTTTGGAATACTAGCGTAATTCTGAAGACTGAAAATGTTTTAAATCTGAATGTGTATGGAAACAGTCCAGAGAAACAAATAGACGCATATCAATTTCCTAAAAAAAATGTTTTAGAAGTAAGTGCTTAATATCTGCTATATTACGGACTAAATTGTAGGAGTTTGATTTGTTTTCTGAGTAATATACATTACTTATTATAAAGCAGTAGTAGTAAAAAGAAAATTCAAAAATATCTTCTTGGGCAACTAGGCGCCGTTGTCAAAGGATAACTGCAATCACTTAACGCATTTTATTGTTGCCAACTTTTGCTTTTTACAGAAACTTTATTTTAAAAAGTTCATATTTCCCAACAATAATAACGTACACAGGTAAAAAAATGCACTTAATTTAAAAATACGCGTATAATGCAATAGTTTTTCAAAAAAATTTGAAATACTATTGAAGAATCTTAATACTCCCAATTATCAAATCCAATCCTAATCCCATTTATCGAATTTGAAATTTTTTTCTAAATTTTGCATGAAGAACAAAAAGGACAAGACTAGTGGCAGTTTTGAATTCAGAGGAGAACCCATTATTACATTTATCATGTGACCATCATTAATGTAAACTTCCGAAAATAATTTAAAATCCTAAAATATCCTTAAAAATCTTAGGTTTTAATAAAAAAAAAAGAAAATTAACATTAAAGTTTTTGCTGATTTTAATATCAGTTTTTTTCAATTCCTCAAAAAATCAATTTCAAAAATCTTTTAATTTAATTGATATCAATAGCTGTTAATTTTTAGCATGCGTAGTGATGCATTCATTACTTCTCCGATATCGTGTTTTTATTCCATTTTCTCGACTCGAGTTTAGTTGTGCATGACTCAGTTGTCGTCTGGTGGCGAATGTTTTGCGTATCACCTGCTCCTACAGTCAAAAGCAATCGTCTGTAGACCTATTCGTGTTCGTAACGGTCCTCTAATCTTATATCGTCTGCTGTGATTTAACCCTCTTCCTCATCAACCACCTGCAAGGAAAGGGTCACATTCTTCCGATCACTTAGCTTTCGTGTCAAATAGGAGGTTTTTCTGTCTTTGCGTAATTGAGTAAAACGCGCGCGGCTTGCTTCATAGCATGTGATTGCAACTGTGCATTTCGTGTTTTAAAACAAAGGCGATCTGTTTGCGACCGTGACCCGGGTTAAATAATAATATAGAGAGAAGAAGGGGCAGGGGGGGGGGGGGGGAGAAAGTTCGCGTGAAAAATTATTAAGGGAACTGAAAAGATAGTGTTTTAATGGATCGAATCGAAGCAGAACAGTAATGAGACAGGCGACAAAGGACTATTTTTTTTCTTGAGAATATGAGAACGTAGCCTTGTTTATTCACGTGTTTGAACTTTACTCGGTGCGTACATTCTTTCAAATTTTTTTGTGAATTAAAATCTAGGACTGTGATTCTTAAACTGGCGTAAGTATTGCAAAAAATTCGACTATGTGATGTAATGTGTGTATCATAATAAACATCTAATGTAGTCGGAAGAAAAAAAAGAAAGAGCCGCAGTCCTTTTTTCACGTCTGCTTTCACTGTATATATATACAGTCGGACCTTAACCAAGTTGCTAAATCCCGAAAAAGTTCGGAAAATTCATTAGATAGATGTTCATATTTCAATTTTCTTTATAAAACACATAAAACAAATTTTTAATACATAAACACTATACATTAAAAAAAGTAATTATTCGCACCTTTTTGTAAATTAATATATATTCATTTAATAAATCTTACATATCAAAAATAAAAGAATGAAAGAAAACCTTCATGGAAAGTTTTTTGAGCCTTTATCCTCTTATTGAAGAGTGAATTTTTTTTGTTTGATGCTCAGAGTTAAGTTTTGACATTTTCGAACTACAAGAAACGAAGTAACAAGTACGACTGATCAATACTACAAATCAACGGAGACTAGTTCAAAGATACGAGAAAAGTCCACTGAGAGAGAAGGGGATATCAAAGATGTTTCTAGTGAACTGGGCAGTGGTCGTTAAAGGCTGCACTTCTTGGATGAAACGCCTGGAATTCTATTGCTTTCAAGGAGTTAAGCTCTTAATAAAACCAGTTCAAGATCTATGACCACCAAAAATGTGTTAAAAGATAGAATAACTTAAAACGCCCAGAAATGCTTTAAAAATAAGAAGAAAAAAGTTGAATCACAAGAAAAAAAGTTCGTTACATAGAAAATGCACTTCACTGTTGGGATGTTATTTTACGAAGAAAATCGTGAAATGTTCTTGGTTCCAGAAAAAAGCTCGCTACATAGAAAAATTTGCAATATAAAGGTTCGTAATATGGGGGTTCGGCTGTATCTATACATATTTAATGAGTCTAATTAAATATATATGTATCTCTTAAGGTTGGCTTTGGATTGAAGTAGTGGACGCGGTAGTCAAGTGGTCACGGTATCGGATCATGAGTTCGAGCCGCTGAAGAACCATCGTGTAGGGGAGCGATGCATGTTAAAACTGTCGAGAGTTCAAACGTCCTCCCGTTGGTGTGGTAGTTAGGAGAGGGGGTGCCAGCTCAAATGTCACAGGCGTCACTTGACCATGGTTCAAAATAACACGTTCCGTCGCCAAAAGCCTTCATGTAGCTGAACAGTGCGACGTTAATATTCACTCACTCACTTACTTGGATTGAGGCAAAAATCGTAAATACAAAATTTCGTACTTTTTAGCCAAAGAATGTTACGTATTTTGCCTGAATTTATATATTTTTATAAATCTAAGAAATGATTGAAAACACAGTCAAATTACTCCGAATTTTAAGAAAATTTTGCGGTTGTCCTTATTGTTTCGGGATCTAGTGAATTTTTTTAGTTGGATTTTTATCTTGTTATAATTTAAGGCTAATGGCTTTTCATAATACAAATGCCATTAGATTACATTTTTTTTTACATATCTTAAATACTTCTTTCTATTCCATGCACAACATTTGCTGGATACTATGACTATCATAAAGAAAAACTAAACATGTTACATGTTAAGCCTTTTTCCAAATCCAGGAATTTGTAATAATAAACAAGTTAAATATAAAGTTCCATAAAATATTTCAATTTAACTAAATAATGAAAAAATATTCTTATTCATTCTACATTTTTTAAATATTATAATATGTTGAATTTTCTTTATTAGTGGTCTCTTTTATAATTCAATCATTTATGATCATATCAGTAATTAATATTGTAATATGCAAAATAAAATATAGAACGGTACTTACATATTATCGCAACCTATTGGTGACATTATATGAAACGAATCACATGGAGGCTAATTGAGCGCGTATGACTCATGGGAAGTCGGGGTTGCTAACTTGGCGAGTTATTAATAGAGTTTGTGATTGTTGCGGTAATACTTAAATACCTATAGAACTTCTGTGTGGAACACTGGCTGCTTAAATTAGTCAAAAATAAAGAGTGCAATTTATTTGGAGCAGCAATTTGTTATAGAAATATTTTCTTTTGAGGATTCCTAAGCTATTGCAATAAAATATTAAGTCATTTTAAACTATTATGTGAATATAGTGTTTATGTTTGTGCGTATAAATTTTTTTAATACTTTTAAAATTCTGAGTATTACTTTTAATTTTATAATTTTTCTAAAGAAGTAGGTTGCTTTTTGATTCTCTTGAAGTAAGATAATTTAAATTTTTAAAATTAGTTTTAGTCTTAACATTTTTAGCATTATTTCTGATTTAGTTCTTTTTTTTAAAAAAATGTATTCCATTCCAGAATTATAGGCAAGTAAAGGGCACATTGACGCTTAAGATTTTGTTAACCCTGTAACTTTAGTCCAGAGTCTAAGAATTTGGTAATATGCAGGATCTGTCTCAAAAGTTTCCTGTATGATTTTTATAGTTAGGCAACGCTGGCAGTAGGGGCAGAAAAATTGGTGGGGGATCTAAGCTTCGAAACGAGACCAGTGTCAGTCGCCCGTGGGCAGTTGTTGAGGCAGGATCACAATCTGAGCAGAGGTTTCTATTTCACCTTCGTCGAGAAAAAAATGAACGACCTGTCCCAACACCATCGTGCAAAAGTGAGTTCCTTTCAGGGTTCTTCTGATCCTTGGGAGCAAAAGGAAGTCCATTGGTGCCAGATAGGGGCTGTATGGTGGCTGGAGAAGCATTGTTACACCTAATTTGGCAGCAACTTTGAGACAATGAGTGCGTAGTGGCTTGACGCGTTGTTATGATACAAAATCCATTTGTCACACAGATTTTCCTCATTTGAAGATCCTCCTTTAAAATGCGATGAGTGATTCGTTTTGGGTACTCACACTCCTCTTCAATCATCCAAATACTTAATCGTTGGTCCTTGTCTAAAAAATGACGCACTTTTTGCACCGGGTCGTCTATTTGTGATGTTGACGGGCGTCCCGAACGGTCATCGTCGCTAACGAACCCCTAATCTTCCATGAACCTCTTGTGCCACATGAAAGTTTGGCTTTGTTTCATTACTTTACGGCCGCGGTAGCGTAGTGGTCAAGGTGTCGGATCGTGGCTGGCATATCATGAGTTCAAGCCCAGTTCCACGAAAGACCCGCCGTGAAGGGATGATGCACGTTAAATCTGTCCAGAGCTCAAACGTCCTCCCGGTATTGTGGTGTCGTAGGTAAGAGAGAGGGTGCCAGATCAGGTGCCGTCCTCGTCACTTGACCATGGTTCAAACTTACGAGATCCGTCGCCAAAAGCTGTCGTGTAGCTGAACAGTGCGACCTGAATATTCACTCATTGGGGCATACCCTGAATTACTGTGGTTTTCACCTTTTGTCCTGTGCTGTGCTGTCTTACAAATTACTCACTCATTGTGTTTTTTTAAATAGACATAATATTTTTGTTCCTAAATATGTATAAGTGTGTGTATTTTACTTAACAAACACCAATTAATTGACATAAATAAACAATAGGGTAGATTGAAAAAATTTCAGATCTTCAAAGGATGTTCTATGGCAGTGGTTCTTAAACGTTTGATCACCGTGGACTCCCTTTATGTATTAACCTGACATAGTGGACCCTAAACATTTTGAAGACCCCTTCCTGACTTCCAACACGTGGCTGAGGGATTTAAAGGTTCCTCAATAGTTCTAAGACTGCATTTGCTATTTATATAGACTTTTTTTTCTCCTTTAAGAACAGTAATAAACATCTAATTATATATGCATATAAAACATTATAAAATGCTAGTCTCAAATAAATAAATAATGCATGCGCCATTCTATAAGGAAATCAAGATGGATGTCATCGTTTTAGTATTGGCGCGCTATGTAAATTCAGTTCTCAATCTTTTGGCATGTGTTTCTACTGTACATTTTTGAAAAATTGACAGTTTAGTAATGGTTACGTAGTAGCAGATAATAATAGTAATAATAATAAAATTAATATTTTTTGTATCGAAATATATGTTCTAGTAAATATCTATTTAGGACAATTTAATGATTTAGTATATGATGACACATCTTTAAATTTTTTCACGAGTTCTTTCAGAGTTGGCATCTGATTAGAGGAAAATATTAACATAAGGTGAGAGACTTTCAGGGACCACCTAGATAGGTGCTGTGTACCCCTGGGAGTTCACGGACCGCAGTGCAAGAACCACTGTTATATAATATGTTGAAGAAGTAAAAAAATAAAATAAAAAAATAATTTTTACGTTAAGTACTGCCACAAGGGAAAATGAAGTTTAGGTTTTAGAGCTTTGTTGAGCCTTTCGGTAAAAAATCAAATGAGAAAACGTCAAAGTAATTTTTGCAAAAGAAAAACAGGTATTTTTCTACTTTTTAACATTTATTGCGATGAAAAAATACCTGATAAATCGTTACAAGGAAATACATCAGGTACAATTAACAAATTCTTTAGTATTAAATTTTAGAAAGACCAACCTACTGCGAAATTACAGAACACGATCAAACGGAAGACGGAGAGAAGCTTGGATTGAACCGATGCGACGGCTGGGAGAGAGAGCTGAGGTTATGAAATGTTGCAATATACATTGTACTGTTCACTGCTCAATAACTCATTTGTCAATATTCATCGTTTTTGGTTATTTATATTGAAGAAAAATAATTCCATTTTGAGTCTAAAAGAATCTAATCAAAATTAAGTCTTTTTCCATTTTTTCGATAAATCAACCCTTGAACGCAATATTAAATTTTGAAATTATTTTTTAAAATTATTTTATCCATGCATTATCCCGTGCATTATAATGTTTTTTCCGTATAGATAGGTTCCCATTAATAGTATTTTTTTCTGCATATCATATAACCACGATCCCCATCCTAATGAACGAATTCAATATTTACCCAGTTTACATGCAAACCCACAAATTGCTGGCGAATTGGGAAAATTCGCCAACAAATTGCTGGAAAAGCCAGCTATTATTGGCCGGTATTTTTGAAGTGAAAACTTCTTTATCGGCGTTGGGCACTTTTTGGTAGGGGAAAATCTTATGGGTTTGCGTCACCGACATGCTCTGACTAGCGCACGCGCAGTGTGCTGTTCGTCTTAAGACACTTTTTGGATGGGTAAAATCTCGTGCGTTAGCGTCACCGCACGACGAGAACTACTGCTTATAGCAGTAGATCTATAGCTATATTTTTTCAGCTCGTTTATATTAGAATCTGGGGATTGGTTGATTAATTCATGCGACTATAAAAGGTTTCTGCAAAAAAAAAAAAGTTAACTATATTAAATATCATCTACATGGCCACCACATCACCAAATGATAGAAATATCAATTTAACCATATTTGAATCTTATATCACCCATCTTGGTGAACATAAACAACTGGGCATGTAGCAATCCTATATCGAATTAGCTCCGAAAAGGTCCTGTTTCAAAGCTTTTATTTTGCTACGAATTTGTGGAACTGTCTGAGCTTAACCAATTTTTTTGAATTCGTCACAAATTTTTTATATAAACTTCAGAATCCTGGACAGTTATATCAAATTTTTGTTGTATTTCTTGATTTCCCAGATGTTAATTAAAGCTCTTATCTCTTCAGTAAACCAACACGCAGAATCAATAACAGCAGCCATCTTTGAATAAAGGAATCGTGGTCATAATGCATCATGGGAA
Source organism: Trichonephila clavata (assembly GCA_019973975.1). Lineage (NCBI taxonomy): Eukaryota > Metazoa > Arthropoda > Arachnida > Araneae > Nephilidae > Trichonephila > Trichonephila clavata. The sequence continues at coordinate 17,759 of BMAO01022512.1, forward strand.
AATTTGAATACGAACTCACTTTCTCCGCGTTTACCCTGATCAAAAACGGGTACAAAAACCAAAATTGCTTTTCAAACTGGTATAAGACCAACTTGTCGTGCAAACGGCTTTTCAATGCCGGTATTTTGACGGCAATTTTTGTCCATGTAAACAAATTCATATCGTTTCAAAAGACTCAATTCCGAATAATTCAAAATTCAATTAATGTTTTACTTTTTTAGATTTAATTTATCAGAAATTATCATATTGGTACATTTTATCGTTACTGTGCAGCAGATAGAAATTCATGTCCATAAATTAAGGACAATGAAGTTTAGGCAAAGAAAGAGACAGAAGCAAAACAAATTTGACTTATTTGTAAAGTCTATTTATTAAATAAAAAGTAAAGAGCAAAAAAGATGCTATATGTTTGACATAATTAATAAAAATTGCGATTTTTACTCCCTGGAGCAAATTTCAAAAAAAGATCCTATTTACAAAAAACAGTGTAACATGGTTAGTATGATGGTCAATACGGAGTATGTCTCCCGGACGATGCAATACAGGCCTTACAACGCCTACGCATGCTGAATATCAAATTATCAATCTGATCTTAGGGAATATTACACCACTCATCAAGCAATGCCCTCCGAAGTTCCGGTAGACAGGTGGGAGGGGGTTGACGGGCTGCAATTCGTCGGCCAAGCATATCCCACACATGCTCTATTGGATTCAAGTCCGGTGAGTATGCTGGCCAATCCATACGGGTGATATCCTCCGATTGAAGGCATTCGTCTACAATGTTTGCACGGTGAGGACGGGCGTTGTCATCCATAAACAGAAATTTAGCACCCATCGCGCCCCGAAACAAACGTACATGTTGTTCCAGAATGATATCCCAATAGATGTGGCCTGTCATCGTTACACTCTGAACATGCAGGTCAGTTCTGGAATCAAGAATAATTCCTCCACAAACGAGCCACCCTGCACCACCGTAATGGTGTCTTTCAATGATGTTCTCTTTGTGGTAATGGGTACCTGGCGCTCTCCATGTGAATGTCCGGCGTGAATCAGACTGCAAAATAAACCTGGACTCATCGAAAAACATCACACAATACCACTGTTGCGGTGTCCACAATGCATGCTCTCTACTCCAGGTTAATCGCAGGCGACAACGAGTTGGGGTAAGGGGAACACATCTGACAGGCCTACGAGCATATAGACCAATGTGCCCTAAGCGTCTGTACACGGTCTGCCTTGAAACTGCCGTACCGGTAGCTGAAGAGAGCTGACGAGATAGGTTTGATGCTGTGCTCCGTCTGTTTCTTTTGGCAGTAACTGCCAAATAACGGTCCTCATTCGGCGTTGTAACTCGAGGGCTACCTGTGCTGTAACATCTAATCACATTACCATCATCTTGGAATCGTTGCCAAAGCCTGGAGATGACACTCTGGGCGATTCCAAGTTCCTGGGATACTTCCAGCTGGGTACGTCCACATTCCAGTCGTCCGATAATTCTACCACGTAAAAAATCATTCAAATGCTTCCTTTGTGCCATAACTATGCGGTTATTGCACTGAAAGGCTTTTAAAGAGCTTGTGAACAATTTTCCTTCTTTGCCACCATTCCTTATATACCCCTCTCTTACACTCTCGTCATTGTGACGGACTATCCGCGCCATCTGGTGGTTTCCTGTAATTTGCATATTCTTCTTCAAGATATGTGTGATAATTCTACAGGTGAAATTTTTATTTTAGAGTTCAATTTCTGTGTGATTCTGAATTATCCTTAATTTATGGACATGAGTGTATGTAGAAGAATTCAAAAATATGTAGAAGCGCACCACAAAGAGGGTTGCTAGCTGCGCCAAGTATCGTTGAATATAATTCATTGATTTTCCTTATTTCGAAATTTTATTTATTTATTTCGAAATAAACTGACTAGTGTAATGGGTTAGAAGAAAAAAGAAGAAAAAAAAATGATGGAAAGGTTTCTCCAGCTTAAGGAAGTATTTGGAGGTCAATTTCACGAAACTAAACAAATACTTTCTGATCTTTCCTGATCACCAAAAATTTTGATGACTCCGTATCACGAATGGTAAAAATAATTTTTCAGATGTTGGAAAACATACAATACAAAAAAATTGAAAATAGTAACTATGAATATTTCATTGTCAGTTATACTTAAATTTTCATAGAACTTATTAGTTTTTCGATGCCAGATCCAAACGGCGGAACGCTTTCAGATAATGCAAAATAGTTCAATAAATGCAAGCTCATTCACTCAGTACTCAACACCATTTAGAGTCTTTTTTAATAGAATTTGGTGGCATTTCATATACATAAAAATCATATGTTTTCAGCAGATTTTAAAGATATTAGTGCAAGTACAAGTAGATTCTAAAGACTGAATGTTCACTTTTCCCATATTTTTTTATTTTTGTCTAGGCCTGATTAAATTACTTTCTTAATAAATACTTTTGAACTAATTATTTTTTCTATATTTTCCCCTTTGAACTCATTTCTTTTATTTCATTTCTTTTGATCCCACTTAACACAAAAATAACTCTTAAGCTAAAGTGAAAAATGTTTTTAATTCAAATATTTAAAAAGGATGGAAAGATCAACTTTGTAATACATTTGTATATTTATAAATAATATTTATAATTTCAAAAAAAATAAAGCTGGCAACACTGACTGAGCTGACTAATGAGTTGATTAGAATAAATTAGTTATTGCATCTGTCAAGTGACCATGGCGTCACACGAGTCAAGACTGTTGCCCTTTTTGTGAATGCCCGAGATATTTTCGAAAAGGACATCTAATATTGTTACTAGTTATGTAAAAAAGGACATCACCAAGAGACAACTCATAATATTCAGGTAAACAGTTCCGAATCTACTGTAAGCAGTGGCGTAACGTACACCCCGCATTGTAGGGGGGGGCAGGATTCTAGGGATCCCAAAAGCTCCCTAAGTACGTAAGATGCGGTTTGGGGCCCAGAATCTGACTTTGCTGAGGGGTCCTAATATTCTCCATTAAGCAGCTGACTGTAAGCATTCTTTTAGCAAAATGCAAGAAAAAATGTATGTAAATTTGAGGAGCTGGAAATGTGACGAAACAAGTAAAATAAAAGAAAAAAATTAAAATCAATTCCTACTTAGGTCAACAATTTTTTATTTTTATTTTAGTAGCTTTTAAAAAAAATACAATTAATATAAATATGTATATACTTATGACAAATCCCAATTTTTAGTGGCAAAACACCTTCTAAATTAACATTAAAAACTTTTTAACCCCATTAAATTTGTAATTACATTTTTTTAATAAAAATTTGTATGTGATAGGTAAGAACTTATCTGAAAACTAGGTGTAAAAGGAATGCTGACGTCTAGCCAGCATATGATTATTCCGGTTAGGTTAAATCTTTATCACAAATTTAAAAGTTGTTTTATCCAATGGTACTGCCATCTAGAGGAATAATTTTAACTGAAATATATCTCTTAAACTATAGGTTCTCAACCTTTTTTGAACTGGGGCTCTCTTTTCTAGGGGATACTTCGATACCGCCCCCTCCCATTCTAGAGAAATAAGAATGTACATAATACATGGTGAAAACAAAAGTTAAATTTTAAAGAATATTCTATAACTAATAGAATATATTTTTTAATTTAATTTTTTTCCAATGCCCCAATTTTTTTACTTGCGAACCTGAAATAGCTATTGCCACAAATATATTTAAATGTGTAATATATATTTTTTAGTCATAGATAGGATATTGTTGGAATTGAAACACTACTGAATTTCTTTTTCATTTAAAAGAGTGGAATAAAAAAGTTTTAGCTTACCTGTTAAACAGACAGACAGGGGTTTTGATGATACGAAGTAATTCATAATAAACTATTGCTTTCAAAATAAATATAAATTGACATTTTTCAGCCTTTAAAGAATCACACGTTAATTACTGGTTAACATTATTAATTATGTTTCTTGGATAATATACGTAATGAAATGCAGTGGACGAAACATTTTTCCTACTTCTCACAAAGACAACACGTACACAACAAAAATTAAAATGCGCTATATCATTCCATTTAATGTAGGTCGGAATGTAATGAAATCTTTAAGTTCTTTACAAACCTCCCGAACTATCGAAATGCGTGAATTTTCGTACATGTGAAATGATTTAAATAAATACAATCAACATAAGGTAAACAGTATTAAAGTTTACTTTTGTTATACATAATCAGCGTGTCTTTTTTAGACTGTATTTGGGTAATCTGATCAAGCCCCTCTATTCCATCTGACCCCCCCCCCTTATTTTCTCTGGGTCTTTTACTGCCCCCCTGAAAGTCTTAAACGCTCACAAGGGGGTGTTAATGCCCACATTGAGAACCTATGTCTTAAACTAATTAATTAATTAAATTTAATTAATGAATTAATATTTGAAGAAACTGTATTAACATCAAGTGTGTGTGTGTGTGTCATCCACTACCAGTAAAAAATGTTTTTGGAACTTAAGTAGATAAAAAAAAAGTATTATATTAACGATCAAGAATTTTAACAAGATACATAAATATATGTAGGGAGAGTGTGAACTAATAGTAGAGGAATTGAAAAATATGTCGAAGTCTAGGGATCTGTGATTCTTAGCACAGTGCTCTCTCCAACCGTTTTATCACCGTGGACTGGTCAACCTTGGATAATTTTACCACGGCCTGGTTTGAGGCGGTGGGACGTTGATTTTTTATACTTTATATTGTTTTGGTTTAACAATTTTCGTTTAATTGTATTTAAATATATCTTCAGAATCAAATATAGTTTCGCGAGAAATGAATATAAAGTGATTTTCATGGGAAGTCGCTCAAACCTAAGAGAAATACACCACAGTAAATAAAATGGAAATAGTTGAATGCCCTTTTGGATGGCCCGATATAATTTCATCCGCGGCCCGGGGTTGGGGACCAATTCCTTAGATCAATGCCTCCCGATCTTTTTATCTCCGATGGCCGGTCAGCGTTTGATAATTTTACTGCGGCCTGCTGTAGGGGGGGCGCGTTGATTGTTTATATTTTAGATTGTTTCGATTTGAAAATTTAAATCTGTCTTCAGAATAAAACAGAGTTACGCCAAAAAATGAATATAAAGTGGTAAGTCGCACAAACCCTAGAGAAAAACATTCCAGTAAATAAATGGAAATTGTTTAATGTTCCTTGTGCGGTCCGGAACTATTTGATGCACGGACCGGCACCGGGAAGCCCACTGTTAGCGTTACTTATTTATGACTTTCCCAAATAATATACAGTAGACTCTCACTTATTCAAATCTTCGATAATACGAACCTCTCGTTAATTCGTATATGCTCAGCTCCTAGAAAAAACTCTTGATATTTCTAACTAATAAAAACAGTTTGGGTACACTCAGTATTGCGAAGTAAAATCTGCGGCTGTCCAGACTGCAATACGCGATAATTCAAAGTTATCTTGTATAGCTCTCGACAATTCGAACACTCATTATCATGTAGAGTCTTGTAGCAAACAGGTTGGAGCTTACATGTTTTGTGTCGTATTGTATCTGGGTGTTTACCCTATAACGTAGCCCTTTGATGACCATCTGCCTGCCACCCCTTTTTTGTGTTTCCCAGTTCCCCAAGCAAAAAGGTGCTTTTATTGCTTTCCTTTTTCAAGTGAACAGTAGACCGGTCGTACTTGTTGTCAGCCATCCATATCTTTCACTTAACTCGTGACCTTGCTACGCATATGTTCACAATGATCCACTATATTGTGAAGAAGAGATGCGCAGGATTGTGTAGTTTGCATCGGAGTGACATGACGATTTATGACTCATCTGTGTGACATGACATGTGGCACTAAATAGAGCATGGGCCGGACAGGGTTCTGCCTTAGTGGCTGAGATAAAAGTATAACAGATTAAATAGATTTTTAAAGATTTAGCAGATTTTTTTCTTCGTCAAAAAATTAATTATGTATAGCATATATTCTTTTAATAACTGTTTTTAATACATACGTGTATTCTTTAAGAATGGACTTTTAACTTCTCTATAATATTTATACTTTACGATTTGTACTTTTTAAAAATACTTTAAAATAATTTTATACATATGAACAATTGTTGTTTTTGTTCATAGTTTCAAATTTAAATGTGTTAGAAAAAAATTTATATTCGTGTATTTTGGGAGTTTTTTCCTACCCTCTTGATCATTCGAAGTATTTCAATGGTTCCTCCAACTTCGAATGATCAAGAGTTGACTGTATTTTAATTCAAAATAACTTAATATCTGAACACATTAATTTTAAAAAAATGTTAGTACTTAATATAATATTTTTGAGCGAAAGGGGGGGGGGATTTTTTGCTTGTACTTAAACGTTTTTATTTTTATTTCTTATGCTAAATTTTGTATATTAGAACAAAATAAGATTTCGTGTCAGTAAAAAACTTTATGTATATATATATTTTCTCATGTTGTTTTACAGGCACACTAAAAGGCACTGTATTTCTTCACAATAACCCATATATTAAAATGGCAATTTCCGCAATATTTACAAGAACTCTATGAAATCCCCAATAATGTGCTTAAAGAGTGACAAATGTTGACAAGTTTAAATCTATATTGAATATGTGCTCAAACAGAAACGTTATTTATGGTTATTTTTTTAAATGTAAGTTTAAAAATAAAGTAAAATTTGCCAGTTCCTAGTTAATGATCTCCAAAAGGTTAGGCACAAACGGTTGGTACTTTCAATAAACCTGTGACAATTAATAAAGAAGAAGAAATAGCGTTAGTCCTAAACTGAAAGCAAGACAGTGCTTTATACCGATTATTCAAACGATGTAGGAATTAAGGTATCCGACTATCATTACATTGTGAATTTTGCAAACCGTGACAAAAATATTTTATATGATTTTATTTTATAGCCCATCTTATTAGCTTTATAAAAATATCAAATTTATCATTTTCTGTTCACTAGAACAAAAACTACAAGTGTTTTAGTAAAAGCAGATGCCATTACTTTAAGCAAGATGCCATACTTTAAAACGAACTATTTTTACTAGAAATGTGATTTTTTGAAAACAATTAAACGGGGACAGCGATTGCTAAAAAGTTTTGAAATAACAAACTGAAATTTTTTCTGTATATGTTCTGTATATTAGCATAAGTATTTTAACCTTCATATTTATCAATCACTGTTTTATTGCTAAATTTACAGTCCCTTATGTGAATATAATCATTGTTTTTTTAAGCAATTTCATATAATAATTGAGATAAAGTGTTCTAGATTTTGTAAAAATTAAAATATCTCTTATTCTGAAGGACATTTTGACAATGAGTAACATAGCAACACATCAGAATTGAAACATTGAAAATTTCTTCATAAGCCTTTGGTACAGAATGGGCCGCATTTATGTTATTTTTTTTGTAAATTTTTACCCATTTTATTTATAATAATCTCTCTTTCTCTTCTTAAATTTAGCATATTTTTCTTCAAATGTGCTAAAAAATCTAAAAAATAACAAAAAAATCCACACATCTCTATTTTTTTTAAAAAAAGTTTTCGCAACCAGTCGGATACTTTAATTACAACGCATGTTCTGCTGAATTGGAGAAACTCTGGTTCTATTTAGAAGATCTTGATGTTGTATTTAATATTAATTTTACATTTTTCTCTACATACAATCAAACTGTCAGCTAAAGTGTCTAGATGCATTAGTATGATCGTTTTTTAAATGCATTGATTGATTTTTTGTGAATCAATTTTAGAGTAAAGTTGTGCTGTATACTAATGGGCTATTTATTTTAGAAATTTCACTTACACATCATTGAGAGAGATGAAAGAGGGATACAGTGAAAGTGAGGGAGAAAAAAAAGAGATGGATAGATAAAAGAAGAAAGAGAGAGAGACTTAAGTTTTCCCCTTTTTATTTTACAAAGCTTTTAGTGCTTATATCATTCAAAAAATGACTAAATTAAATACGCTTCCATATCTGAAATCGTTCCCATGGATTGGTTAATTAGATAATTATAAATCCGAATTTTGATGATACGCAAGAACTATTTTTGGTAACGGATAAATTAATTAATCCACGATGAAGTAATGAGGATGACATCTCAAAAATCTAGTACCCCACTTTTCAAATTTCCACGCCATGTCATGGTGAGAACTTTGAGTCTTGTCAGATTTAAAGTGTATCAACCCTTTTACACACAGTGGAAAATCTTTAACCAAGAAAGTACTGTTTTTATCCTTCTGAAAAGTTTTAAATAATAATTTATTTATTTAGAATTCTTTTAAAAAACAAATTACCATTCCAAATAATTTATTATGTAACAAAGAGTTTTTAGTACAATTTTTATGAACGAAAGTTTTAAAAAAAGAACATCGCCTCATTTTACGTTTTATGTAATATAATATATACGTCGACCCCTCTTCCTACTCTTCCTACTATTAATCTCTTGGTCATCTTTTTATGTTCGATTCGGTTTATTAAGCAATCTATATTGTATTTACGATATGTTTGAATTTTATATTTCGCTCTTTTTTACGTATTTTATAGTTCCTTGGAATTTTTGTTGCATCTGGATTTTTTTCCCCTGGCTTTTGTGTGTGTCTTAAAGTTTCAACGCTGTTATTTGTGTTTTGTTTGTTTATTCCTTTTTATAGTTTGGAAAGTTTTTTAAAAACTTAAGAAAACAAATGTACAACTTTTTGCTATGCCAAAGTTGCTTCGTTGCCTCCGAGGTAGTGTTCATATTTTAAAATTTGTGAATATAAAATAATTTTTAGAGTAATTTATTGATGTAAAACTGCAATTGGGTCTTTACAGACTATTATTGTACACTTTCGAAAATTAAGTAAAAAAAAAAAAAAATAGTTTTGGAAAAAAAATATTTCAGCCTATCAATGAGATTTTTTTAGTAAAAGAGTATGTGTTTTAGTATTTAATCAGAGATAATTATATTTTTAGTATTTTTGTAGACCTGATCATGAAGATTTTAACCACCTATTCTAGCATAGTATCAAAATATTAACTGACAATATTTTTATGAATGAGACTTTCAAAAATATTATATATTTTCCAAAGATAAACAAACAACTGTATGAAAAAAAAATATTTTTAGTATTTTTAAAGACCTGATCACAAGGATTTTAACCATCTATTCTGGCACACTAACGAAATATTAACTGACAATATATTTTTATGAATAACACTTTCAAAAATATTATATATTTCCAATGATAAACAAACAACTGTATGAAAATATAAATAAATAATTTTATATACTAGTAACCCAAATCACATTAACCAAATTATTGAATTGACTGAATCCAAATTATTGAATTTAAATCTGAATCCCACTTCTGATAAAATTAGGTGCGTGGATAAATGAGAATAAAAGTATCGAAAATCTCTAGAAATATTCGATATTTTGATCTATGCAATGAATAGAACATTGTTAATGCTTATCTGTATAGGATGGAAAAGTAAATAAATAAATAAAAAAACGGTGGACACAATCAGTTTCTCATCAACCGGTTCCGAAGCCCCGAGGAGATCTCCACATCTTTTCTCTGACAGCGTTGAAAGTGTGTTAAGTAGAGTTTAGTTGTAGAAAATAAGAGAGAAAATCTGGATCCATTTTTGATTGATTTGGTAAACATTTTCTGGCTTCTGGTTTCTGCCAGATACTTTATGACCGCAGTATCCGAGTAGTGGTGGTTGTTAACTCATGGCCAGCATTTTCGAATTGCAGGTTCGAACAATATAACCACTAAAATCCGTTGCGCTGATGCACGTTAAATCGGTCGGGGTTCGAAGTTATTCCGTATTCATGGTGAGGAAGTTTGGAGAGGGGATGCCAGCTCAGGTATAGTTCTCTCTACTAGATGGAGGCTCAAACTTTACGAGGTTCATTGCCAACAGCCCTCTTGTTGCAGCACAGTACGGGGGGTAAAAATTATAATCAATCTAATCTACCAGATACATGGTGCCTTACTTACAACTAATACGATTCTTGGTTTTAAATCATGGCTAGAGACTAGGTCGACCCTTGAATAGATACCCCTCTTTCCCCATTCATGCCCCGCATTCAATAAATATAGTGATTTTCAAACTGTCACGCACCCCCCTCCCTTTTTAGAAAGGGCGTGACAGTTTGGATGCGCTTAATGGGGGAGAGCATATTGAAAAGTCGAAAGTAAAAGATTATTTTTAAAAAAATTATTAATTTACTTGAAGGAAGTAAAACAATTCTGACACAATAAAAATTAAATACACGTTGAATGTTTATTGCATTCTATTCCAATTTAAAAGTTAGAACGGAAAAGTAACATAATACTTATCCTATTACTTAAGATGTCCGATTACTCTAAAATTGTAAATTCTACCAAAAGATGAAATTTTTTTTTCTAATTTTATTTTATAGGCCATCTTATTAACTTTTAAAAATACCAGGTTTATTACATTGCTGGCCACCGTAAACGCACCACCAAGAAAGACAAGAGATAGCACAACAAAATTTATTTTGTAGATAATATGTTGACCAAGTACCAAATGATTAAATTTATAGATTTCTGTGAAGTGTGGTTCCTGCCAGAATAAGTAGCCAAAGTAGCCGCCATTGTTGGAGATCACCGCTGCCATACGCCTCGGCATTGATTCAAAGAGATTTTGGATGTGTTCTTGGGGTACAGCAGACCAAGCAGCTTCTACACGTTGCCAAAGTTGATCTGGTGGGGCAGCTGGGGGTGTAATCTGGGCCAATCGTTGAGCAAAATCATGGGCCACATAATTTCTATCTGCGAAAGATCCGGAGAGCGGAGCCGGCCAGAGAAGCAATTCAATCTGGTGATTGACGAAGAACCTTTGGAAAATATGTGCCACGTGTGGTCGCGCATTATCCTGTTGAAATATGGCTGTGGCCAAGCCCTGAAGGTAAGGAAGGACAACTGGCTCCAACACCTCGAAGATGTAGCGCTGGCTGTTTAAAATATTGGCAATGCGTACTAGAGGAGTGCGAGAGGGATATCCAATAACGCCCGATACCATAATACTCGGTGCAGGACCAGTGTAGTGGTGTATAACGCAGCTGTTCAGCATCCTTTCTCCACAGTGTCTCCAGATTCAAATCCGACCATCGTGGTGTTGCAGACAGATGCGTGACTCGTCAGTAAAGACAACTTCGTTCCCTTCTGCCGCCCACATCCTTCTTTCATCGTACCATTGGCGGCGGAGACGTCTGTGGTTCTGCGTCAAGGGTAGACCAAGCAATGGACATCTTGCAGACAGACCATTCTGCTGTAAACGGCGTCGAATGGTACTCGCAGACACTGAAAGATTCGTTTCAGACTCAATGTGCTGTGCTATGGTTCGTGATGTGACTAAGCGCTCCGTCACTGCTATGCGCAGAATTTGCCATGCCCCTCACGTTAAGTGGTGCACTGAGGAGGATGCGATCGACCACGTGGGTCAATCGTACCCTCCTGCATCCAACGGTCACATATCCGCATTACAGTTGATTGGTTTCGTCCAACACGCGACTACCGATTTTCCTGAAAGATAATCCGCATACTCGGTAGGCCACTCTATCCTGCCTCTGTCGAACTCGGATACTTGATCAAAAGCAGATCGCTCTTTTCTACGCGACATAACTAATCGTTTTTTGAAAAAAACCGCAAGAAAAACACAATTGCAGAACTTGAAATCGTCAAAATCTCCAATCCTTAAAAGTGCTTTGAGGTGGCGCCACAGGCGTGCGTGATGTGTGTCTGCGCTGAAATTCTAATCATTTGTATATCTCACCTCCGCTAATGCGTGTTGCAAATTTCATGTTATTTGCGTACTTCCTTCAGGGTGTTGCACTTACGGTGACCAGCAGTGTTTTTTCCATTCACTAGAACAAAAACAACAAGTGTTTTAGTAAAAGTAGTTGCCATTATTTTAATCAAGACGGCATACTTTAAAACGAGTTTTACACGAAATATGTGTTTTTTTAAAATTCTCAAACGGGGACAGTGATTTCTAAAAAAGTTTTGAAAATAATTAACTGTGTGTGAAATTCTTTGTGTCTCCTCTGTATTATAGTAAAAGTGTATTACCCATCAGGTTTATCAATCACTGTTTTATTACAAAATTTACAGTCCCTTATGTTAACACAATCACTGGTTTTTTAAAGCAATTTCATATAATAACTTAGATAAAGTGCTCTGGTTTTTGTAAAAATTAAAATATATCTTATCCTGAAGGTCATTTCTAAAATGAATAACATAGCAACACATCAAAATTGAAAACTTGTTCATAAACTTTTGGTAAAGAACGGGGCCCAATTATGTTACTTTTTGAAAAAAATATTTTTAACCATTTTTTCCCATTTTAGTAATAATTATTTCTTTTTATCTTCTAAATTTTAGCATATTTTTCTTAAAAAATGTACCAATCAAATATAAAAACCACAAAGAAATTCCTCATATCTTCATTTTTTATTTAAAAAAAAGTTGTCGCATACCTTAATAACTTACTTAAAATATCTCTTACTTAAAATAACATATACAAAATTTAATACTTATCTCGATAATTTATGCAGTTTATAATGTAGGTCATATAGTAGATTTAGCGTCAAAGCACATTAATACTGCATTCAACACATTGTTATTGTACGGAGTGGGGCCGATGAAGATTATAATTGAAAATCGGGTCTCAAATACTGAAAGTTTGAGAAGCACTGCCCAAATACAATATTGGAGACTATAATCTTACAACCTACCATAAAATAAGAAAACGCGAAAATGGTTTAAGGCAGTGCTTCTCAATGTTTCAATATTTGAAAACCAATATTCAAACATAATTTCATCGCGCCCCATCCATACAAAAACAATGTATTGAATTTAATAATACTCTTTGACGCTAAAGCTACAATACAACTTTAACCTCTTAAGTCCACCACGTATATATACGCCTCGCTCAGCCAAAAACGTTAATTGCCCAGGACGTATATATACGTCTTTCCAAAGTACGATTGCTTGTGGCACTGCTGTCCATAAAATTATTCCGAAGGCTTTGGAATGCAATAATAGGATCTTGAAACACACACACAATACACACAGTGTGTTTGTGAAGAATTTACCTATTTCAGAGGGTTTGTTTATTTATCCCCCCCCCCCAATACATCCCACGCCTACGAGAAAAGGAGGGCATTGGGGAGGGAATCGCGTGCCTTTAATTCGGCAGTAGGGCATATATAAAAAATGTACAAATTATCAAAATAAATGTTAAACTAGGTGTGTAATTTTGTATATGACAAGCCCATTGGGTCATTGGTAATTATTAATGTTGTTTTTAACTTTTTTTATAGTAGCGTTAAATTAGTTATAAAACACATTGTGCAGTACTGATACATTTGTAAGTGTATTATATCAGTGTAAATGTGTATTTTATTTTTTATTATGTCAGAATGTGTTTTAATTGTTTACTTTGAGTAAATTAATATTTTTTTAAAAAAAAAATCTTTTGTTTTCGACTATTTAATATGCTCGCCTCCCCCCTAAGGGATAGCGCTCGACAGTTTGAGAAACGCTGATTTATAAGGCGTAGAGTGAGTTTTGATTTGGGGAACGTAGACACACATTTTGTTCATTGTACCATAAATAAGTTTATCTAGGCATTCTTAAGTCAATTTAAAGCTAAATGCAAGAAGCAAATTGAACGCGAGGAGAGAAGATGATCCGATTGGCACCCGTTATCTTTGATGCATTCTAACGGATGATCCTGCGTGTAACCGGGATACCAGTGACTGAAATGACCATCAGTTTAGCGAAAGAAAGGTGAAATCATGGAGAACATTACGCTACAGACCTTCTGCATTGCACTCCACCGGTGCGTTTCGGTGGTTCTGGAGCATTCTACATGGAATCTTGCGGAATGAAGTATTCATATAATACATATGCTCCTTTTTGGTTGGATTTCATGTGCATCACATCGTCCAATTTGCTTCTATTTTAGATAATTCCTTCTTCGTACCTCCTAAGCGATTCACTCACTCATCATGAGATCTCTGGAACTATAAGACCTACAGACTTGAAATTTGGTATGCATGTTTCTTTTGTAAAGTAGAGATCCGCTAAAATCGGGCTGTATGGAAATCCGACCTTGAAGAGTTCTGAGGGTTAAGAGGGTGTAACAGATAAAAATCCCCGTTTTTGAAATATTATACCTATAAACTTGAAATTTAGAAAGCATGTTCCTTTTGATGAGTAGAAGTTGATTAAAAACGGGTTTGTGTGTGGGTGGTAATTGACTCTGGGAGGGGATATAAAAGGTAATTATACTAACACTATAAAAGCTCAACTCTTTGATATTTTTTTCAAAATCAAGACTTGAAGGTGATAAGGATGTTTTTCAATACAATCGAAAGCTCAATGCTCGACTTAGTTATCAATAAGACTAAGATCAGATATAACTTCAAAAACTGCATATAGTGATACGACATCATGAAATTTCTAGTGCTGCAGGCGGGTAACGGCTAGTATACATATTTATGACAAAATCTTTGAAGATTCCACTATTTTGCAATATTTTTGGAAGGGTAGTCTAGTGGTTAAAGCATCGGACTCCAGGCCGGAAGCTTTACCAAATACCAAACTGTCATTTACTGCCACCAAATACCTCCGAGTATACACGGAGTACGTACTCATTAAATCAGTGAATCCGAAAAACTTGTGGCGGTCGCAGCAGAAACCACGGGCGCAGAGGGCTGGAGAATATTTCCCTCCCCTTTCAGTTTCATGCCTAAATTGTGGAAGTGGTAGATGGTGTCGCCATCTATCGTGTAGAACAGGGGTGGGCAGACTTTTCCAGGGTGCGGGCTACTACTAATTCTTTCAAGGAGTTGCGGTCCATCCAGTGTCAGTGGCGCACATAAGGGTGGGTTCACGGTCCGGACCCTCCCTCATAACTCTCCTTTTTTCCCGATTCATTATAGTATCTTGTATTTTGTATGCAAAATGTAATAAAGTATTTGATATTAGTAATTTTTTTATTTATTAATGTTAATTATTTATTCAGTAATTTATTTTTGCTGATTTTTTGTCCCGACAATCGATAAAATCAAAAGATAATTTGTTTGGCTGCGTATTGGGTATGATACGAAAATGGTAGACCTTCAACCCCCGACGCCCTTCCCTTTAAAATTCTTGTGTACGCTACTGCTCAAGTCGTAGGTGTGGTGAGGTAAGGAAACGCGGGTATTATTATAACTTAATAATAAGTACGGATATGTACTTATACAAGGGGTGATCAAATGAAAAGGTACGAAACGACACGGTGGGTACAAATATAGACTTTATTCAAATATACACCATAGGCCTGAGCACAACGATCCCACTGATGAACAAGCCGCAGGATTACTTGTTCCCAGAATTCCTGTGGCTGTGACGAGACCCAGTCCTTCACAGTGTCCTTGAGGACGTCGTCCGAGTTGAAGCGCTTTCCTTTCAGGTGTTTCTTCAGTTGACCAAACACATGGAAATCGCAGGGTGACATGTCCGGACTGTAGGACGGATGGTCCAACGTCTCCCATTGGAACTTGTCCAGTTCTATTGTGTGACTCTGGAGACGTGTGGACGCGCGTTATCATGGAGCAGAGCCAC
>BMAO01022513.1:0-64517 GCA_019973975.1 Trichonephila clavata
TTTTTAAGAAGTCCAAGCATTGAACAAAATTTCAATGTAAACAACTCTAGTTTAAAAATGTAAAACTTATTGAGGCTTTGGGAAATTTTTATTAAAAATTACCTTAATACATTTAGTTAATTTCAAGATTCTTATTTTGATTTAAAAATGGTATGCATTAAGAACTCAAATAAAATTAATAATAAATTAAAAAACAAAAAAATTATGAAGTGTGTGTGTGGTGCGTGCGGTGGTGTGTGTGTGTGTGTGTGTGTGTGTGTGTGTGTGTGTGTGTGTGTGTGTGTGTGTGTGGTGTGTGTGTGTGTGTGTGTGTGTGGTGTGTGTGTGTGTGTGTGTGTGTGTGTGTGTGTCAATCGCAGAGAAAAATTGTGTAATTACAATTATTTTGTTTTCTGTTAATATGCAAAATATTAATTGGCATATATTTTTCTAGTTTAAATATTACTTAAAGAAAAAAAAGAAAACAAATTACCATATTTTGTATTAGAAATAAAAATAATTTACTTGAAATTTCTTTTAAATACACATATTTTTAAATTCGATTTTTCATAAAGACATGTAACAATTTAACTGTAGTTTGTTTCATCAATTATAAACTAATTTACGTTTATTTTACTAAATAATTTTTTTCTGTTTACATCATTTCTCACCACATTAGCTTTTAACTTTCAATTGCGATTAAAACTTATTTTCAAAGAAGAAAAAGAATTTGAAATGCTATTTTTCAAAATTTGTCAACAAGTATAAATTTCATTTCTATAGTAAATAAAAAAGGATGAGTTTCCACATTAATTAATGAATTCTTTGAAAGCTAAGATTAAATTCCAAGTTTAAGAAATATCTTTAAACAAAGAAACGAAAGTTATCATTGCCTGTTAAAAACTGTGTTGCTTATAAAAATCGAAAGCTTTAAGCAATTTTTCTAGAATCTCCAAGTGCCTAGTTAAATTTATATTAAAGCGGAGTTAAAATGAGCATGTTTTTAAAATTGCAATGTATTGATATCTTTATCGTTTTCGGTTATTTTAAAAAGGAGAAAACTTACTTTCGATTAATAATGAAGTAAACAATGTGAATTGCTGAAAATCATTAGATCTACCGTTTATGTTTTAAAAGAGTGTTTTTATACAGATAACTCATTTACATAATTTGAAATATCCTATAAAATACAATTCTTAACTTCTCTCCATTTCTTCATATTAGAGTTCTATAACCCGTGGCCAAAGGGCCACGAATGACCCACTAAAGGCATTTTAATGGGCCCTTTATTTGAAATTGCGGCAATTTTAAAAATAAATAATTGCCTTTATGTTATAAAAATCACCATTTTTTCTGTTATTCTTGATATTTAAAACATTTCACTAATTTGTTTAAAATCTATTTGAGATAAAATTTTCTAAAATTAAAAAATATTTCAAACACTTCACTGTATTTCAAATAATTTTCACTAGAAAAAATCTGACTATGGATAAAATCTCAGAAATTTTCGGAAAAAAGGTGAGCTTTTTTTTATCTTGAATAGGTTTGTATAAAGTATTTTAAATATTATATATATATATATATTATATATATATATATATACCATCTCTTCCTTTAGAATCAGTTGTAGTCTTGTAAAACTAGTTAATTGACTACAATATTTTTTGACAGTCGTGTAGTCCGAAGATCACTGTAAATTTATTAATTTGGCCCTTGAACTTCAAAGGTTCATACACCCCTTCTTTAAATCATATATTATATAATAATAATGCAAGTAGTTTTTATGGAAGAAAAGATCAATTCAAGAGGTTTGTTTATTGTCTGTAGATGACTCACCTGCATATTATCTAACAAATTTAATTAAAAAAACGTTAACAGTGAAATGAAATAAATATCTAATCCTTTCCTTGTATAAGTCGAGAACTTTTTTCAAAGTGAAAGTAATGGATTGGCTTATATGTGCACATGCTCTAATCTCGAAAAGAAAAACTCAATTAAGTGAAAAAAAGTTATTCTTTTCCAGTGACAATTTTGGTTGTCAATTCCCAAACGTTTTTGACCTTTTAACTTATTGGATGTTTTGAATGTGAAACTTTTATTTTAAAAGAAGACAAAAAGTCGAAATCCTTCAAAGTCAGCGTCAAAATCTAAGTTTCCGAATAACGTGTTTCATTAACTTGCACTCAATGAAAGGGCTGAATGCATGTGATCATCCTGCAACGAGTTTTCCGCTAGAGCAGGAAATAGTGGTCGACGATCACGTGCCACATATTAATTTCTCTTCTCACTATTTTTCCAAACTATGACTAGAACATGTATTGTCCAAGACTAATAATCAATGGAAAAAATGTGTTAGTTTCAGAGAGAGTTACGAGAAATAAAACTATTGTTAACTGGCGTTTTGCTTCATCTTTGTGAAATATTTTTCAATTTGATTGAAAAATATTTCACACGTTTTACCCTCTTTGCAATATTTTTTCATCCTCTAGAAGACACGTTAAAATAATTACAGGATTTTATTTCTTTATTCTGTTTATATTGGTCATTTTTGAGTGCCAATATTGGGTAAATTTTGGAAGAAAATATGCACTTTCAGCTTATACATAGATCGGCTTATACTCGGAAACATACTGTAAGTAAAACAATTAATTATTTAAAAATGTGTGTCTGAAAATGTGCACTTAGAAGTTAAGTTAGACTTTTAAACGCAGAGATATATTAACATTATACTAAATTTTATTACGTTCAGCTATCTATGTCTCCCCGGGATGGGCAAGGTCGACTCAGCCTTTCATCCCTTCAGTGGGTCGATAAATAAGTACCAAGCTTTCTTGTGGACTAAACACTGTGGGTTTTTGCGTCAGATTGACTACCTGACCGGAACATCTGCTTATGTACCTCAGCGCTCAAAATCACGTATACTGAGATGGGCACAGTAGACCTTGACCCTCATGGGCTGTTGCGCCAATGAGTTTTGTTTATCTATGTCTATTTTAAAAACGACTTTTGGGTTGGTTTTTTTTTTCAACCTGGGCAGTTATAAGGTATTTCTTATGAAAATTCACTGCGTAAGAAAAAGTAAGAGTTTTGTTTGAATTTTTTATTTTTAATTCAAAATTTTAAAATCGTATGCTTCAGTTATTTTGCTTGCTTTAAAACATTTTTACATGAAAGGTTTTTCTAAAAAATTAATAATCGAAAATTATTGAATTACAATTTCTAACTAAAAAACTTTTCGATTTCCAATTCCTAATTAAATAAACAATCAAGAAATTTAATATAATTTCACTTTTTCAAAAACGAATAAAATATTGCCACGTGGAATTCAAATTATGTTTCTGGACTTTTTAATCTACTCCTAGCAAGGATTTATTTTTTAAAAAATGCAATATTTGAGTGCAATTTTGTAACCTTACTTTGTCACCAGATGTGTCTCTTTCAAATTTCCCCTCGCAGGAGAACTTCAACTCCCTTTTCCCGATATTATTATTCGAAAGTATAGCTAGCTGCTTGTTATAATGAACTTACCTGGTTTTTAATCAAACGTTGTACTATTCTTTTTCATTGAAAAAATTATTATGATTGCCTTTTTAAATAAAATATTTTAGAATTCTTTCGAGAGCTTTTTTTCCAAGAAATAAAAATATCATTTATCCGTTTTAATTTAACTTTACATTGCTGAATAATTCTTAACCGCCTTTGCTCCAGATTAGCATTATTGAATGATTTTGTCGATTATTTTAAACAACTAAGTATACAAAGTATTCTCTTCATTCCAGCGATTTTTTTTTTCTTAATTTTTATTATTGAATTAAATATTTTTTCTGCAGGTCTTCTTATAGCTTTTCTCTGTAAGGTATCAGAAAATGTTGAAGAACATATACAATGTGACCCTGTTAACACGCAGTAATCGGTATCGATGGCTACCAAACTGTGAATTATAGTGTTAATATAAATTTAGTGATAATATAAGCTCCAACATTGATATTGAAACACGCCACTATATTATTTTCCCTGCAACAATGCTGTCCTTGCGGAAAAACTTAATTTTACAGGTAAAATTCACTTCCCAGGGTGAACTTGAAAAATAAATTTATAGTAACCATAGAAGAAGTGACCAGGAAAACCTGATTGGCAACTTTATTGCCTTTGGCGATAAATTTAGCTTAAAATACAGAATCACCAATGAATCCTCGAGAAGGCTCGAGGAACGACCCTTCTGGAAATTTCTATGAGGATATATGAGAGATCTTTGAATCAAAGGTCATTTGAATTCTGAAGAGAGTTCAGTCGAGCTCAAAATCTGTTTGTTGCTTTAACTGCATCAAGAGACTTTATCTGATTTCCTGCTAATGGAGCTAGAGAGTCGTTTCTATAATGTTTCAAAGACTATTTATAACGAGTACGTTTTGCACTATTCTAAGTAATCTGTTAAAATATTTCTTTCCGTATATACGTCGATTTATCTTCGTATATTTCTGTGTTCATCATATTCCATTAATAAATCTCAGGATAGAACTTGGAAAACCTTCTGATTCGTAAGCACGTAACTTACCGCTGGACTAAAATAATCACTCCAGTCCGGAGGCTGTAACTGGCTTATTTAGATACCACTGCCACAAATCTGTCATTATTCAAATAATTGGAGTCCTCGACTCCCTTTACCCATAGATATGCTGTTTTTTGTAATTGCGTAACATTATGTCGACCCTCTTCGTCAAATCAAAAGATATTGCCAAATGCCGTGATATGCAGACAATAGTGGAAAACTATTACCACGATAATTTAAGCAAAGTAATATTAACGATAATCCCTTTTGGTAGCGAAGTTTTGAATTGGCAACATTTCTGAGATCTGGCGAAATTGGCGACAGATAATAACGCAAGTACCAATTTTTCTATGAAATGTCAGTTCTTGAAATAGAAGAAAATATCATCATTAATTGGAAAACTTGCTTCATTTAGATACACACATATAACCTTTTTCATTTATAGTAAAAATTATTTAAGACTTTACTATTTATCTTAATTATGTAGTGTTTCAAAAAGATTATTTCAACAACTCGCGTAAACAGAGTTATTACCAATGCTCCATTTTGTAGATTTTTATTATTATTATATAAGATGATTAAAAACATCTTTTTCTTTTTTTCGTTTTTCTGATTGAAAAATTAAGTCTTAAAAATTATTTTTATACTTGGAAGTGATTTAAAATAAATGAACATTGACTTTGTGTAAATGAGAATTTTATTAAAAAAAATAAAAAACTAATTTTGGATTGTGCTGTTACTTTTTTTCGGAGACAAAATGTTCTGATTCATTAAAAATGATGCGTCGAAATACGTACTTTTAATCAAGAAAGTTCAAATACTTTTTAATGAAGAAAATTACGGATTAAAGTAAAAGTTCAAGCTAAAATTTTCAGACAATTAAATAAGAATAAATTTAAAAAACTGCATATTTAGCGAGAAATTAGGGTGAAAATAAACTCATCTTAGAAATTCATTTACTTGGCTGAAATTTCCCAAATTATTAATTGTTTTTATAATAACGTGTAGTAAAAACTTCGTTAAATGGCTTATTTTTCTATATAAAATTAATGCTTGCATAGTAACAATTTAGCATTTTTCTACCTGGAAAAAAACTTTCTGGGCTTAGGTAAATTTAAACAGATCTTTTAATCTTGAGCTTGATTAAAAATTTAATCCATTTTAAAATATGGAAGTTTAATTTTAGATTATTTTCATTCTTCTCATTAAAAAGATACACTCACGATAATACGACGTCATTAAGTAGCACGAAAATTACAACGGAAGGGAAATTAATTATGAGCATATGCAATCAAGTTTCATTTAATTAAAAGTTTTTACGAATTATTTTCATAATTATTTGCAGAATAAATTAATTATTCTATGATTTTTTGGGAGCACTTTTTTTAAATATTTTGTTTTTCTATTATCTTGAAGTATTTAATTTTTATTTACTTATTAAATTTACGTACTGTGATTTTATATAGAAGTTAAAGGTTATCTCAGATTTTCAATCAGATTGAAAGCAACTTGTATATAGTTATTTAAAATCTTTTGTACATGGTGATTATAACTAAAGTTCCTTTTTTCAAAATGTTGTTAAAAAAAGAAAGACTGCTTAGAATGACTTCAAATTTAAATTTAATACATTTGAAAAAGGGAGAAAAGGTATAGCATAAGAAGAAGAAAAAGTCATTAGCATTTTCATTAGTACTTTTTACACTCAAGAGCCAAAACATTATGACCACCCCTACATTTTGCAATGAACTCGCCTGGATGACGTGGAAAGCACGTGATCAGGTGGGAGTGGTATTTAACTGCTGCTGGAGAGTCTGAAGAATCATTCTTTCACTTACTTATGTGTGTGATGGGAAAGGCTGAGGATCTAAGCGACTTTGATAGAGGGCAGATTATAATGGCTCGAAGGCTCGAAACAAGTATTTCCGAAACTGCATGACTCGTGGGTTGTTCGCAATCTGCAGTTGTTATTACTTATGCAAAGTGGATGAATGACGGTGAAACCAGCAGTAGACGACATGGTGGTGGCTTTGGGGGGGGGCGTTCTCTTGGGCGTCTCTGGAACCCGTGGTTGTGGTAGAGCAGACCATGAATGCTACAGGGTATCTGAACATCATTGCGGACCAGTTGCACCCTTACAAGGCCTCTGTTTTTTCAGCTGGAAATGGAATGTTCCAACAGGACAACGCCCCGTGTCACAAGGCTAAAATTGTATTGGAGTGGTTCCAGGAACATGATGCTGAATTCTAGTTAATGTCTTGGCCGCCTAACTCACCGGATCTCAATCCGATAGAACACATTTGTGATGTCATGGGACGGCAGCTCAGAGTTCAAAGACCACCAATTCGCAATATCTCGGATTTGCGTGACCGTTACTTAAACATCGGTACAATCTGTCTCCGGCCATCTACCTAGGACTTGTGGCATCCATGTCAAGGCGGTTTTGAAGCTGTGTTGCGCACCAAAGGTGGGCCAACTCGTTATTGACAGGTGGTCATAATGTTTTGGCTCTTGAGTGTATGTGGTATATGACCTAAGGCGGTGCTTCTCAAACTTTCAATGTTTGCGACCCAATTTCCAATCATAATTTCCATCGCCCCCCCCCTTCTTTCTACAATAACAATGTATTGAATGCAATAAAACTGTATTTTGACGCTAAAGCTACAATACGAATTTAATTATAAATCATTAAAATTATCAAGATAATTATTAAATTTAATATAAGACAAGCTCATAAAAGACACCACTAATTATTAAAATTGTTTTTAATGTATTGATAAATTAATTATCAAAAACATTGTGCAGTACTGATACATTTATAAGTACATTTATAAATTATTTAATCAGTGTAAATGTGTATTTAATTTTTATTATGTCAGAATGTATTTTAATGTACTTCCTTTCAGTAAATTAATACTTTTTTTTAAATGTTATTTTTGATTTTTCAATATGCTCGCGCCCCCCTCCATAGGGATATCGCAGCCCCCTAGGGGGTGCGTCCCACAGTTTGAGAAACGCTGACAGTGCTTATCAAGCTTTCACTGTTTGCGACCCGTTATTACAATCAGAATTTTTATTGCACCCCTTCCATACAATAACAATGCATTGAATTCAATAATACTATACTTTGACGCTAAATCTGACCCAGGCGTATATAAAAACCTTCCTCAGTCAAAGAGTTAATTTCCCCTAACGTATATATATATATATATATATATATATATATATATATATAAAGGAGAAAAGCGACTCACTCACTCACTGACTGACTGACTGACTGACTGACTGACTAATCACGAAATCTCTGGAACTATTCAACCTACAGACTTGAAATTTGGTAGACATGTTCCTTTGATAGAGTAGACATCAGCTAAGAAAGGATTTTCCGAAATTCGAAACGTAAGGGGCGTTACGGGGGGTTAAGGGCTTTAATAATAATTGTTTCCATGTTTAAACTACTTGATGTACAATCTTGAAATTGGGTAAGCGGATTCCTTTCAGAGAGTAGAGATCCAATACAAAATGAGTTTGCTGAAAATCGACCCCCAAGTGGCGTTGCAGGGGCTTAGGGGGCGTTATAGATAATTATTTCCATTTTTAAACTATTTGACGCACTGTCTTTAAATTTGATATATAGATTCCTTTCGTAGAATAATGATCAGTTACAAAACGGGTTTTGTGAAAACAGACTTCTAAGTGGCGTTGCGGGGGATTAAGGGGCGTAATAGATAAATATATCCGTTTTTAAACTACTTCTCCTACCTGCTTGAAAATTGGTAGGTAAGTTTCTTTCCTGGAGTAAATATCCGCTACAAAATGGGTTTTGGGAAAATTGACCCCCAAGGGGTATTGCGGGGGCGGGGGGTTTAAGGGGCGTTATAAATTCCTATTTTTAAGTTATTAGACGTACAATCTTGAAATTGGGTAAGCGGATTCCTTTCAGAGAGTAGAGATCCGCTACAAAATGAGTTTGCTGAAAATCGACCCCCAAGTGGCGTTGCAGGGGCTTAGGGGGCGTTATAGATAATTATTTCCATTTTTAAACTATTTGACGCACTGTCTTTAAATTTGATATATAGATTCCTTTCGTAGAATAATGATCAGTTACAAAACGGGTTTTGTGAAAACAGACTTCTAAGTGGCGTTGCGGGGGATTAAGGGGCGTAATAGATAAATATATCTGTTTTTAAACTACTTCACTTACCTGCTTGAAAATTGGTAGGTAAGTTTCTTTCCTGGAGTAAATATCCGCTACAAAATGGGTTTTGGGAAAATTGACCCCAAGGGGTATTGCGGGGGCGGGGGGTTTAAGGGGCGTTATAAATTCCTATTTTTAAGTTATTAGACGTACAGTCTTGAAACTTAGTAAGCAGATTCCTCTCATAGGGTAGAGATACGCTAAAAATGGGTTTCGTGAAAATTGCCCCCAAGTGGCGTTGAGGGGACTTAAGAGGCGTTATAGATAATTATTTCCATTTTTAAACTATTGGACGCACAGTCTTTATATTTGATAAAGAGATTTCTTTCATAGAGTAGAGATCAGCTATAAGAAGGTTTTGTGAAAACAGACCTCTAAGTAGCGTTGCAGGGGAATAAGTGGCGTAAGAGATAAATATTTTCGTTTTTAAACTATTTGACCTACCTGCTTGAAAATTGGTAGGAATGTTTCTTTCATGGAGTAAATATCCGCTACAAAACGGGTTTGGAGAAAATTGACCCCCAAGGGGTGTTGCGGGGGGTTAAGGGCAGATATAAATAATTATTTCTTTTTTTAAACTATTAGAATCACAGTCTTGAAATTTGGTTAGCAGATTCCTCTCATAGGATAGAAACACACTGCAAAATGTGTTTTGTGAAAATCGACCCCTAGGTGGTGTTGCGGGGGTTCAAGGGGTGTTATTGATAATTTTTTTGCATTTTTAATTAATTGGACGCACAGTCTTCAAATTTTGCTAAGCAGATTCCTTTCATAGAGTGCAATTCCCCTACAAAATGGGTTTTGTGAAAACAGACTCAGAAGTGGCGTTGCGGGGGCTCAAGTGGCGTTATAGACAATTACCCCCATTTTTAAACTGTTAGACGTACAGTCTTGAAATTTGATAAGCAGATTCCTTTCGTAAAGTAGAGAACTGCTACAAAATGGGTTTCGCGAATATCAACTACCAAGTTTAATTTCGGGAGATTAAGAGGCGTAATCGATAAATATTTCCATTTTTAAACTACTTGATCATCCTGCTTGAAAATTGGTAGGCATGTTCTTTTCATGAAATAGAGTTCCTCTAACAAAGAGTAAAATGAAAATTGACCCCTAAAGATGTTTGCGAGGGGTCAAGAGGAGTTACAGAAAAAAATTCCTGTTTTTAATTGTTAGACCCATATACTTGAAATTTGTTAAGCATGTTTCTTTTGTTGAATAGGGATCCACTAAGAATAAATTTTAAGCAAATCAAGATCTGGGGGGTTGCAGGGGGTTACTGGGACGTATTGACAAAAAAATTACTTTTTTCGAGCTACAAGGACTATAATAATGAAATTTGGTTTGCATTTTTCTTTTGTTGAATTGAAATCCGCTAAGAGAGGTTATTTTGGAAAACGGCTCTCAACGGGATTACGGGGATATTTATAGTAAAACTTTTGCTTTTTTCTGTTAGGTTTAAACTTGAAATTTGGCTTGCATGTTCAATTTACGGAGTAGAGATCCACCGAAAATTGGTTTTGCGGGAATCCACTTGGTTTTTGAGTTACGAAAGAGCAAACATCATTCTATGCTTCAATTTTAGAGATTTTTAGAAAATACAAATTAGATGAGTTCTGCCCTTTTTTTTTATTAACAGGTGACAGTTACAGGTATAAGTATATTTTTCAATTCAATCAAATTCTTAATGCTATGACTTAGATATCAATAATTTATACATATATATAAGCAGTAAAAATTGATAAAACATCATGAAATACCCAGCGAAGCGGGCGGGTAACAGCTATATATATATATTATATATATATATATTTGTTGTTAAAATTATATTCGAATCATTAAGATATTATATACCATTGAATTCATACACGTGTAGGCGCAAAGCAGCCCAACACATGAATGAAGAATATTTAAATATATCCAAAATACCTCACACTAATATAACCAAGCAAATACTCAAATCATATTAAACCTAGAGTACAACATCATATTTCAAAATTTCAATGGCGAATAAAAATAATGAATATCAACGTTTTCAAGCGAAATTAAAATTGTATAAGATAAAAATTATAAAATATCCAAGTGCAACCTCGGACTTAGGACCGATAAGTGGGGTTAAACTAGTTTGATGGCGCCAACCTTCCCCCTATTGCAACTTGGTAAACTAATCTGAAAATATCCAAATTCACAAAAATTTAAAAATTTAAATTTTAAAAAAACTTTTCTTTTAAAAATTTAAAAATATTTCTCTTTTTAATACTTAAAAAAATTAAACTATTCGCCATTGCATTCTGAAGGATATAACATAAAAATATTAAAATGCAAACACACCTTAGTGCATAATAAAACAACCATAAAAAAATCAAAGAATATGCACCGATCCTTGAAATGGTTGTATAGAATGAAAAAACCTTAAAAGTTTGAAAATTCAAAACAAGAGTGTAGTACATTCAAAAATTAAATTCTTTTCAACATCAAAACAGGTTACATAAAAAAAAAAAAATTTAAAAAAAAAACTCACCCCAAATCATCCTATTAATAAATGAAATCGATGAACGGTATTCCAATTTCTCAACAATTTTTCATTTCTCCTACATCAATCACAACTCCTACATTATTCATCACTCCCACTAATGCCACGCTATAACCCAAAACATCAATATTCTTACTTTCGAGTTTAAATATGTAATATTAGATGAAAGCCAGATTGCATTCAAAAAGTTTTTTGATTGGTCATAGAAATTTTGGTTGGTCACTAATAATTTTAAAGTATAGTCGTGTAAACGTTGGTATTTGTGTGTATCAAAATGTAACCTGTGTGTGGAATGAACATATTCTTCACAGCTGGCAATCCTTCAGAATGCAATGGCGAATAGTTTAATTTTTTTAAGTATTAAAAAGAGAAACATTTTTAAAATTTTTAAAAGAAAAGTTTTTTTAAAATTTAAATTTTTAAATTTTAAATTTTTGTGAATTTGGATATTTCCAGATTAGTTTACCAAGTTGCAATAGGGGGAAGGTTGGCGCCATCAAACTAGTTTAACCCCACTTATCGGTCCTAAGTCCGAGGTTGCACTTGGATATTTTATAATTTTTATCTTATACAATTTTAATTTCGCTTGAAAACGTTGATATTCATTATTTTTATTCGCCATTGAAATTTTGAAATATGATGTTGTACTCTAGGTTTAATATGATTTGAGTATTTGCTTGGTTATATTAGTGTGAGGTATTTTGGATATATTTAAATATATATATATATATATATGTGTGTGTGTGTGTGTGTGTGTGTGTGTGTGTGTGTGTGTGTGTGTGTGTGTGTGTGTGTGTGTGTGGTGTGTGTGTGTGTGTGTGTGTGTGTGTGTGTGTGTGTGTGTGTGTGTGTGTGTGTGTGTGTGTGTGTGTGTGTGTGTGTGTGTGTGTGTGTGTGTGTGTGTCTTTCCGAAGTACAAACTTTTCTGTGCATTGATTTCCATTAAATTACTCCAAAAGCTTTGGAATGGAATAAAAGGACAACAGTGTGTGTTTGAGCAGGATTTACTTACTTCAGAGGATTTGCTCATTTATTATTTCTACTTCTTCTTTCAATATATCGCTTACGTAGAAGGTTGCATTGAGATGCGAATAGCGTACATTTTTATCGGCAGTTAAAGGATTAATTATAAACCATAAAAATTATCAAGATAAGCATTAATTTTTGTCTTATACTTTTATACGATAAGACAATGTGGTCACTTGTATATATCAAACTTGTTCTTAACTTAGTATTGTTAAATTTATTATAAAATGCATTGTGTGTAGTACTGATACATTTATAAGAGTAGTGTAAATGTCTATTTATTTTTTATTATGTCAAAATGTATTTTGTTTGCTTACTCTCAGTAAATTAATATTCTTTTTAAATAATATTTTGTTTTCGATTTTTCAATATGTTTGCGTCCCCCTTGCAGAGTTATAACGCCCCCCTAAGGGGACGTGCCCCACAGTTT
The DNA here is from genome assembly GCA_019973975.1 of Trichonephila clavata. Classification (NCBI taxonomy): domain Eukaryota; kingdom Metazoa; phylum Arthropoda; class Arachnida; order Araneae; family Nephilidae; genus Trichonephila; species Trichonephila clavata. The sequence continues at coordinate 12,710 of BMAO01022513.1, forward strand.
GAGAAACACTGACCTAAGGATAATTAAAAACTAATTTTCCCATCCAGTGGGGTACGACCTTGCTATGGTGGATAAGCTTTTTACTGACCGTATCACAACTGTTGAATGACTTTGAAGTCATTTTATCCATCAAAAAAACGAAGAAATTATGCACATTGACGAATACATTTTCAACTTAATATAGATGTATAAATTATTATTTGTACAATTCAGTAAAAGATTTGAATTTTGAATGTTTTTTGATGAACACATTAGTAAAAATCTCGTTTCAGAATACTAGTACTAGTAAAATTTGTTCATTTTAAAAATGTCGTCAATTCAGAATCACAGAGATGGAGGGAAAGTTATGTATATTATTAGTAGAGCACTTAAGAGAGCTCTGCAATTATTGATCAAAAAGATTTTTTTGTATATAAATTATTCCTTGAAGCCTAGTGGCAATCCCGACATTAACATGCATATTTTAGTTGTTATAATAAGTCACATTTAGAAATTCTTTTGTAATAATATGAATTATTGATACAAAATGAATCTATCAATCATTAGAAAGATAGAAAGTTCTTTACTATTCCTATATATTTTAACGATTTTAATCGTAGTATTACGTTTTATAAAACCGTTTCACTTAAGAAAAATTGTAAGTAGTTAATATAAGACTTACTTTCGAATGTTTTGACTACATAGAATCATTTTCCTTCCATCCTTCAAACTCTATTTATTTTTTAAACTAAAAAAGCCCTGAAATGTTAATTACCAGTTTAAAAATCGCTATCATTCCATAATTAGAAAGAGATATTTTTTATTCCTGTTGCAAATTCGTTTTTTTTTACATCGTAAATATCGTACCTCTAATTAATTGGCGTTGAAACTGATACCGGGAACCTTACTTTTTTTTATGCTTGTTTTACAAAGTTACTTAAGTTAAATGCTATACTGATTAGAATTTATCTCTTAGTTTCTAACCTCGAAAACTTTCCCAAAAGTAAGTAAATCCCATTAAGAGAGAAAAGCGAAGTCACATTAAAGTATTAGCGGGAAAAAAATGTTCTGAAAATTCCATATTTTTTGTGGGTTTCAAATTAAGAAGCTTAAGGAAGACTTTAGGTTAAGCTTCTGTCTTAAATTTCTAAAGTTGCGGTTAACTTTGTTTCATCTGGTGTAGAAAAAAAAAGAAATATAAATCCTATTTTTGTATTTTTTTAAAAGCAGTAGTATTATATTTTTTAAAGCAGTAGTGTTATATATACGCGTAGTTTGTTGAATTTTTTTTGTTAGCTACTTTTAATTTTTTTAATTTTATTTTGTAAAAACATAAAAGTTTGAATTAAAACTACTACATATTGGAAAAAAATTACTATAGATCAACAATTTTTAATTATATTTCGTTAAGTGATAAAAATTATACTAAAGAGAATTAATCCTGAAATTTATTTAAAAAACATGTATTGAAGTAAAGAGTTTTTGAAATATTTAAATCTATTTTGATTCCTAAATTCCATACTTCTTTTAAAAAAGGATATATAATTAATAACTATTGTGTAAAAAATAATATATATTTACTCACAATCTTATAAATTTTTTTCTGGTCTTTTCTTGATCAAATTTTCAAAAACAAAAACAAAAAATTCTAGCATGTAAAATAGACTTTATAAAGAATATCTTAAAGAACAATCGTAGTTCCTAAGAAGCTTTAACCTTTTAAAAACATTCTGTGGTATAACATATACTCCTCATCCAAATTCAGAAGTATTATGAATAATATAGTAACTATATCACACAAGGATTATATATTCGTTAATTTAGAATAAATAATTTAATAAGTAAGTTTATTAAATTAATGAGTAAGTTTAATAAGTAACACGGTGATAATCAAGAATTATTTTTTTTATTTAGAATTTTGAAATAAGTTAATAAGTAAGTTTATTGAATTAATGAGTAAGTTTAACAAGCAATATTGTAATTATCAAAGATTTTTTTTACTTCAGAAGAAATTTGAAATAAATTAATAAGTAAGTTTGTAACACCACTTGTCTACCCTGTGACCCAGATGAAGGTGTAGGAGGAAGTGAAGGACGACTCGACATGATAATTTCTAATTATTTATTCAGCATTCTAATTAACTCAAAAACAAATCAACAAATCAGATTAAATAAGATGTTTCCAAGCAGCGAACAGAGGTTAAGTGACGAGAGTCGCGTGTTTGGAGAATACTTCTTATAAATTATCCACTTTTTTTTAATCAATCTTCTACTTTAATGTTTGATTTAAACTGTAGTTATGGGATTAATTTTCACTTAAATCTCTTTATTAATTTAAATATCAAAACGCGCTATAAATATGACTAATACCTAAACTGTAGATTGTCTTCTTATCTTCTGCTTAGCAATGTTTCAATACCTTGGTAACTCCTATTAAATAGCAATTTTCCACTATATAACTATCTATCTCTTTATAACTCTAACTTTCCATCTCTCTTCTACCACATTGACTTACTAATTCTTTTCCATCTATCTCTCCAACTTATATCTCACTTTATGTAACTCCTAGCAAGCAAACCTGAACTCTATATAATAGACTTAATCTGCATATCACAGTTTCTTCTTCAAAAAAGGGTTGTTGATTTGCATAGCCCAAAGATTTCCCAAGAGGGTTAATGGAAGGACGCGTATAGATCCGTCACAAGTTTATCAAATTAATGAGTAAGTTAATTAAGTAATACGGTAATTATATCGATGACTTTTTAATTTAGAGTACATTTGAAATGATTTAATAAATAAGTTTTGATGAAACACTCAGAAACAAGTGAATTTTGTATAATTTCACAATAAATTTAAATTCTCTTTTTTTTCTTGTAAGAACCAATCACGTTAAGCTACTTGAACACTATTCCATTAAATCATGATTAAAGACATCATTTACATTATCTATGAAAAGAAATTATAGCAAGATCGACACCTGATTTTGGACCCTATTCTTTACATAAGCAATGACAGGACTTAATCCAGTATGTCCCTATTAAGATGAATGGTAGTCGTTGTTTCTAAACAGTCTCTTTGTGTTTTCGTCACTCTTTTTACCAAAATATATTTTTAAAAAACGATATAGTGTTAAGGATAACATGTTTGATAAATGATTAGTTTACCACTTTATTAGGGGGGAAACAATGGCTTCTTGATGGCTAATTGAGGAATTTTCATATAAAAATTAACCAATTTCATTTTAAATTTCTGCGATATGCTCAAAAAGAATTAGTAATTATCCTGTTTCACTTAAGGAAAAAAAATTGTTCAAAGAAATTCGTATCTCATTATTTTTACAAAATGGTATAAGTGGAACTTATTATAAATCAAACAAAAAGTTCCCAAATAAAGGTTTGCAAACTCAAATTTTTGAGAATTTTTCTTTTTGTCTGATGAACATTTCTCATACATTGTCTTAGTAAATAAATAAAAGAATTAGACAAATTCTACTTGTTTCCAGAGCATCAAATCCCGAGTCAAACTATTCACGCACAGCACGCACACAATGAGAAGTATCTCTCTCATAGCAAATAAAGAACTTTTTCTCCACCTCGGCGAAATTTTTCATCTATCTCAAAGCCCTTCCCTTCAATTCAATCCAAGACACTTCCTTCGACCCATCAGAAAGCCCCTACTCATCATAAGGAAAACTACAACCAAAGGAAACATTGCAGATTTCCTATGATACAAAGGCTGTAGGATCGCTACGCGATCCAAGAGCCTGATGACGTCAACGTCAGACAGACAGACCAGAAAAACGGACGAACAGATTGTCAGAATATTATTTATTCACATTTATATAGTACATCAACATGTGTGCAAGGTTTTAAAGCTATGAAATAAATAGTTTTTCAAAAAATGTTTCTTTTGTGTTGAAATTTACACTTTTGGGAAATTCTAGTTTAAAGGGGAAGCTTGTTATTAAATAATATATGCAAACACCGATACTTTTTATATGTTTTTTTCTGCAAGTATAAATTAATTTATTACATTAAAAGTTTTTCACGGTTGTGAACTGTTACAAATAATAAAATTAGTTTTAAATTTAAGAATAAGTCCCAGTGATAATTTTAATGACAGTCGCATATAATTATTTTAAATAAGAAAAAAAAGTTCCGGATTTGAATTTTTCCCCTATAATGATTTCAAATTTACTACCTTTATCGTAGGAATTGGTTTAATTAAAATGACTTTCTCTTCTTTCTCTAATTATTTTTATTACTTTCGAAATCAGCTTAGAAATCCTGAAGTTTAAATCTCAAAAACAGTGTGTGCTAAATTTTAAAAAGTTTTAGAATATCCACTTTTAAAAAACAACTTCCACTTCTGAGCAAGATTTTCGAACTCTAAAATAAAATAAAAATAAATTATTTCCGGACTCCCATTACATCCCCCCAAAAAAGAAAGTTCGAGCCTTCAGATCGAAGTATTTTTCTCCAAAAAGACGAAAATTATTCATTAGCATTCCGAAAAAAAAATAATTCTCCGAACTTAAAATTTAAAAATTAATTTTTGAAACACTTGAGTATTTATTCGAATCGAAATGAAAAGCGAAATTAATGAGTGTGCTTTTCAGATTCGCAGTAAAACTGATGTCCCTACTGGTTTCGAGGATAATTTAAATAAATCAGACTTACTCTGGAAGAATAATGAACAGAAGAGTGGGAATAAAAAAGGAATGTTAAATATTTCATTCTCCTGATTCTGAAAAAAAGCGTTATTTGAAATAAAACATTTTCCCCCGTAATAAATGACAGAAGCATAAGATTCTACGGCATTTTTACATGCTGACCACTTAATACGATAAATCTACATTTTATGTTTATAGTGTCTTCGAGTGTTTCAGTTAACAGTTGATGTATATCAACTCATAACAGCTTTTACTTGAATTCAATATATTTTCAAAAATTATTTTACTCTTTTATATATTTTCAAAAATACTCCAAGTTTGTTTTATTATTTTTAGATTAATCCTAAAATGAATGCTTAACACCTTCACATTTAATGGAAGAATCAGTGAATTAGCATTCATTTCAATTTTTTATTACATCGGAAATATGCAAAAAGATTTATTGCATTTTATGTTTTAAACCATTTCTATTATCACTTTCTCGTACGTTTTCGAAAATACTGTAAGTGAACGGAGAATAATCAATTCATAATTAAGATATTCATTCTTTTTAAATTATTGAGTTCACGACTATTGTATGTTGGCATCCTCACTCGATAGGTTAGTTTGATGTGGAAATTTGAGGGCAGAATTGCCGGTTTAGGTGCCGTCCTCGTTGCCTGAGCATGGTTCAAAATAACAAGGTTGTCATTAATAATATCTATGTTACCTTTAAATCAGACGCTAACAATTAATCTATCAACTTCTTTTGATTGAAGTAATAAATTTAGATGGTTTAATTCACTTAAAAGAGGATGTGCAGTTTAAAACTCAGTTTCCAGGTCCTTTTAATGATTTTACCAGAAAAATCAATTAAAATTTTACTTAGGAAGGCTATTTTAGTTTTTTTCATTTCTAATGGGGCTGCAAATTGGTGTTTTACAATTTCTGCCGTAGTACATGCCTCGGGAGCTGGTATCTCTTTTTAGTACGACACCATATTGGTGGAACATCAATCACCGCAAGTAATTTTGACGCCCAGTTTCTTCCCCAGAGGAGGGCACCTGAGCTCTGGCGATGCGAAATTGAACTTCAGAATTTAATTTTGTGGAGATCTCTCAAGCTAAACAGGCACTCAAGAGATCTTTTACATGCCCCATAATCAACTACGCCACTCAGCCGATAGGCTATTTAAGTTAGTCTTATCATGTGAGATTAGAAAAGTTAAGTAACTAGCCATTTTTTATTAATGAAAGCTAAGTGTGAAGATTATTAAAACACAAAATTATCATAAGATTCAGATGGTTATTTTTAAACGCGATTAGACAGGTATCTTTAAACTGTTTTAAAGTACATGTTTAAGGTATTCGACAGTGTTCGGAACCTGGTTTTAAAACAGCCTATAAATAAATATTTTTTTTTATATTTAGGTTGTGATAACCTCTGATTACTCCTTACATCCGAACCCTCTTGTCTACCTGTAAACCCGGCTAGAGGTGTAAGAGGAGTAGAAAAATCCACAGACATTATTTCCAAACTAATTAATTTATTAATTCTTATTAACAGATATCGACCAGACACAATACAATTCTAATTAAGGAATACGAACTATGGTTGAATGCAGAAGTGAGATACTCGAATACTTGGATACTATTACAGACCTTCAACTGAATCTAAGACAGCTTAAATGCGCTCAATTACAACTACGTCGCACACAATAACTAGCTTCTATTTAATTAAGAACACAGTACCTGTACCTTTAATGTAGCTGATCCTACACTGTAACTTGCAGGCACTATCTTTGGCTTGTTCAATGCCGTAGGTTCCACGCTCTGCAATCCTTTTACTAATTCTCGAACTTCAAGTTCACTCCTACTTGCACACATCAAACGTATAAACTTCAGCCTTTCAACAACAACGTGTCAACAGATCACTTGCTCCCTTCCTTTCCTTCACTTCACTTCTCTTAACTTAATTTAACCTCTTGTCTTTTTTTTCAACTCGCAAAAACCGAATTTATATAATATTCCTCATTTACACAAATCACGTTTGGTTTCTCGATGAAAGTTGGTTGATATAAATATTTTGCTTTAAAGAGAAAAGAAGATATTAGTAGAACCGCGTATAGATCCGGCACAAGGTTCACCTCAATTAGAATATACATATAATTTTTTTAAAATTACTTTTACAATAAAAAAGTATTTAAATGAATTTTTTGGCAAAAAATGAAGAAAGTGAAGAATTTTTAAAATATTCTCCTTTTAATAAAAGGGCTCTTAAAACAATAATATTTTGTCTACATATATCTAAGATTTCTACGCAAAGCCTGCACTAGGATTTTTGAAATATATATTTTAAAAATGGATTTATTTATATTTTAACGCACAGAGCAGAGAAATTTTAACAAAAAAACACCGTTTATTATTTCAAATAATAGTAACTCTGAAAATAATGGCATTTTTAAAAAGTCTTAATCTAGGCCTTGTAGAGAGTTCTTAGCTATATAGAGAGAAAATATTATTATTATAGAAGCATTTTTCATAAAAGGAGAATGCTTCAATTATTTTTTCTTCATTTTTTGCCACAAAAATTGCCAGTAAATGATTTTTTGATAGTAATAATATTTTTAAGATAGTTTTATATGTATGTTTTAATTCAAAGTCGGCGCAAGAAAAGTCTGATCTAACTACACCTGTGGGCTCCAAGCCATTCATATAGGATTGAACGAATATTTAAATATCCCCAAGAGGCAGAGAAAGTTGTAGGAATAATCCTATTCAGTGACTCTAGAACTGCCCTTAAAGGGGACGTCTTAAGATTTCTTAAGTCCCTGGGCCCCTACGCAAAGGTAGGCCCTGGGCCCCTACACAAAGGTAGGCCCCACCTATGATCCTTAAAACTAGACAGTACATTGCATATACGTTATCAAATATTCGTACAAACAGTATCCCGAAACAAATAAATGTGCATGACTTGCAATCGTATAAACTGGCTCGACTGCCTACCGCCTTTTGACTGAATGAGTAATTTTGGTGTATACATGGACATACATGGACTATACATGGACGACGGTCATCACATGTAACCAATTGACATATCGTCCAAAATTCCCAGTTTTTCAGGGAATACAACAAGAGAAAACATTTTATCGTTGAAATTATTCGAATCATGATCTTAATAAGGCTTCGAGAATGATACGAGGCCCCCCATTGTGGCTTGAACCCAGTTACCCCATGCCTTAAGACTTCCCTGCCTTCAAGCGATTCAAAAAGTGTGCGTGTCCTGAACAAACACATCGTTCTGCACAAAATTCTCAGGTTAAATAAGAAGTGCATCATGCATAAGGTATCAGCCCATGTTTGAATTGACGGAAATGAGACCGCTGATGCCTTAGCTAAAGAAGAAAGAAAACTAACAATGATAAACTACCTTTTGTAGTCACACTGAACGATATAAGTTCAGTGACAAGGTCTAGAGTCAAAGATAAAACTGTAAAGTTTAAGTACCAAATTTCTGAACTACTCCTCACAAATAGGACTTTAGCGAATACCCCCACCAGACTCAGGACACGCCACCTAAAAGGGATGAAAATCCACGAAGATGGAACAAGAGCATACCTGTAATATAAGAATTTCCCTGACACAGAACTGACCTCTGACCACCTGTTCTCCTTCCCTGCCATTTTGGCGATCTTACAGCGAATTAGTGATTGTCCTCAGAACGATCTGCAATCGGACAATCGGACACTTCGGCCCTTTAATGAAAATAATTTTCCATTTCCATAAACACGACAATCAACCACAATTCAAGTGACACTAAATATTTAAAAAAAAATAATTCATTTGTATAAACTCTTACACAATCATAGTACTGACCGTAGTTGGATACCTTAATAATTTATTTTATGTATCACAGATGACAACTTTCCTTCCAGAAAAGGATTTGTATGTAATAGAATAAAAAAGAAAATAATCAACTCAGAAGGATTTAATTTTGAGTCAAAAGTTGAAACAAGCAATCTACTAGTTTTCTTTTCAAAACTATGCCTTGTTTTCGTATTACTGCTAAAGTTCATTCGTCACATAAAATTTAGAATGTAAGAATAAATAAATAAATCATCTAAAATAATTAAACTTGCTACAAGAGATGCAGATGTCATGGAAGATGACTTTCTGCATGCCATGCAATTGCGAATTTCCACCATTCATTATCTTGAAATGTGCATTTATGGCACGTTTCCAAAATTAGTTCGTAGTCATTGCATTATTACATTAATTACCCACGTTAATTTTTCACAGAGTTTTGAATGACTTCTGTAAGCATGTTTCGCAAAATAATAATGCATTTTCGTAACATTACCTGGAGAACATATTGAAAAGATTCTAACTTTAGATTATCTGGAATAGGAGAAATATAATGAATGTCTTACAATGGTTATCTGCTACGGCTTTAGGAATTAAAATTCACCAATTTGCAACCTAAATTAAATTCCATGGTTTGGTTGAATTTTTATAATTATCGTATATTCTCAAGAAATATTTTCATAAAAGCTGGAATCAGATTGGAATTGCTATTTTTTTTATTTAATTTAAAGATTTCCCACATTCTTTGCTTAGAAAAGGAAATTAGACTCGGCTTGTTAAAAATTAAGTTTTTTTCCCATCGAATTATATAAATAAGATCTAAATAAATCACATGAAGTTTGAGAATACGAGGACTGTAAATAAAGTACTGACAATACAGATAGAAAACATTTTGAAGTGATAACTTCTTTTGGCGCATTTTGCTGAAGAGTGAATTTAAGTGAAGCGTCAGGTTTGGGTGAGTCGCGTTTAGTCGACTTTTTTCGGCTGTAGTCGGAAATCGTGCTCCGGTCAGTGACACGAGCTTAGTTTTGAATTGAAAACTTTTTAGACACGTATTTTTTTAAGTAAAAGTTCCATGCACACTTTTTCCCGAGAGGTTTTATTTTCTGTATTTAAATATTACTGTCCTGCAGCCCACTTCCACTCAACTCCAGCAAGAGAAACACAAGGGAAAATAATTGGAGAAAACAGATAATTCTCATGTAGGAGATAAGAAGAAACGAAACATGGTATCTGTTTTCTGATTCAGTAGAATGAGCTTTTAAGCACAAAAACGTACCAAAAGAATTAAAATTCAAAATTTTAATGAAGTTGATTGGCGAAAAAGTTGCCAATTTTCTGGTTTATATCAGTGATAACAACTAGAAGATTACAAGAAAATAAAAGCATTAATTGTGAAAGAATACGAACCCTCTCCTTTTGTTTTCTTGGAGAATTTTAAGAAATGTTAACGGCTCTCAGGGCATAAGTTTTCCTACCTTACATAATACACGGCGTTATATAAGTTATATAAACTGTACTTACGTATTACTACAATAGTATTGGTGACAATATATGAAAGGAGGCACATGGTTGCCGATTCAGTATGTATGACACAGGAGAAATTAGGTTTGCCATTGTTTCGAAGTATGTAAATATCATATAAACATATATATATATATATATATATCATAAAAATACAATCTATATAATTAATTTACATATAAATATGTTTGAATAATTAGACTAATTGACATTTAAATCTTATCTACTCATACATAAATTAATGCATAAATACGTTAAAATTGCCCTTTACAAAAAATCTATGAAATAACCCAATCCGCCGATGATACAAAAAAGAAAACTACTTAACGCCCACATGCGAAAATGCCATAAAAGGAAGCGTAATACATCCGAACAATTTAATTCTCTTGCCCAGAATAAATCAGAAGTTTTCGCTTCTATCTGTGTTCATAACCACACCACAATCTTTTTTAGTAAAATTACAAATAAAATTGTATTACGATTCTTCAATATAATCACCAGTATAGTTCGATAACGGATTATGGGCAATTATTTCGGCTCTAGGGCTACATTGTGGAAGTGGGGGATATCGGAGGGACGAAACTTTTTTAAATGACTGCATTCATTAAAGCACATTGAAAGTTAAATCGATAATAGAGAGAGAGAGAGTAAAAAGAGTGGTATCAGCTTTAAACTGTCATAAAACGATATATAATAATAAAGCATTTTCAAAAAAGAGGAGGTTTTTTCATATCGTAGTGAAAGCATTATGTAACCCAGATGATAAAATATGCAGAGTGATTCAAAATATAAATTGAAAATTATTTTTTTACTTTGAATTTAATTTCTCAGAATATGTATCCATTTAAAAACTTAAGAGAATTAATTTACTAATTATTTGTTTAGCTTAAACCATTCTTTGAGCTTAATATTTATAACTCAAATAAGGTCGTCCATCCAATATGGTGGATTTGACCCTCGGATTGTAACCGAATGGGCTCGGGTTCGAGTCCCGAATAAGGCAGGCTTCTTCGGAATAGAAGTCGGACTTTCGCCTGAAATGGATTCCCGTCTCAAAAGGAAAGCAGCGCACCCCTTTTGTTATATGCCTGGGGCCGCGGTAGCCCACTGATCGAGGTATCGGATCGAGACTGGCATGTCACGAGTTCGAACCCAGTACCGCTGAAGACCCACCGTGTAGGGGAGTGATGTACGTTACATCTGTCGAGAACTCAAACGTCCTGCCGTTGCTGTGGTGTAGTAGTTAGGAGAGGGAGTGCCAGCTCAATTGTCATCCTCGTCACTTGACCATGGTTCAAAATTACGAGGTCCGTTACCAAAAGCCCTCGAGTAGCTGAACAGTGCAACGTTAATATTCACTCACTCCATCTGTTATATGCTTGGATCATCTTTAGTAATAAAAGTCTCTATTCTTCTGTTTGTATTGTATTGTTCTGTTCATCCACTCGTATTTCATTTGTTTCTCAAGATAAAAACACAGGACAGCTACAACAACTAAGATAAGGTTTTAATGTTTGATTTTGAATTTATTATTTAATATTAAATATTTTGGAATACCTTTTCTTATATAATATAATAGATAGAAAAAATGTATATATTTCCTTAAAAAAAATCTAAGTTATCCTTTAAATTTACATGCCATGCTAAGACATGATATTTAATACATTTTCTTAGTAGTATTTCTTTTTCCTGCGGATTAAGAAAGGAACACAAAACACATTTTCTCAATTTCTGTGCCATTGACCTGTTTTTGATATTATTTGTACTTGTTATAATATTCAAATTTCTTCATTTCAAATAGTTTAATTGGAAACAGTACTTACGTATAATACCATCGATCAATTTCATCAAATTAAAAGATGTCGCCAATTTACAAAATGTTGCCAAATACTGTCATTGTTATTATTGTTTTAAATTAAGTATAAGAACGGTTTTCCACTATTGGCTACTAATCGCGATATTTAGCGAGGTCTTCTTATTTGACAAAATTGATCGAGGGCATAGTACGAAATACCTTTAAAATATAAAACCATCAATGCAAATGTTGTATACACTTTCAAAAAAACACTTTTTAAATTTTTTTACACAAAAATTCTCTTTCTGTTTGTTTGTTTTGTTATTCATATAAACTTTAAATGCTGGAATTAAGAATTTAAAGATAATCATAGTAATTATCACATAAAGATAAGAACACCATAATAATAAGATTTTTTTCTTACAACTAATTCTAGTAAAATTTGCTCTTTTTTACGTTGTAACCCTTTTAATTAACCTTGAAACTGATACTTAGAACCTTTTTTTCAAACTTGTTTAACAAAAAAAAATATGGTGAGTATTATATTGGCAGAATTTGTGTCGCTTGATGTCTAATCTCAAAAGCTTCCCGAAGAGTAAGGAAACCAGCTGAAAATAACAACGTCTTAACTGTATAAAAGATATTTGGTCAACAAAAAATACCTAATAAATTCATAAATTTTTTTATCGTAAGAAGCTAAAAAATGCTGCTTTATTCTTAGCTTCTTTGTAACCTAGAAGAGTAGTTTTTTTTTAATTTTAAAAAAAGTAGGGATAAGAAAATTAATTTTTTTTAATATATAACATGTTAAGACATCTTCTCTCTCTCACACACAAGACAGGAACTCATTTTTCTCCTTCCTTTTTATTAAAGTAAACATATTGTATGACATTTCTCTTATCGAAATTTTAGAGTGTTTTTTTTTTCTGAAGAAATAACCAAGAAATTCAAAATTCACATTAGGATTCAATACCTCTAAAAATTGACTTTAAAATCATTTATTTTCACATCTTTAAACATTTTTTAACTCATATAAATAACTTCTAATTTTTCAATTAATTATTTTATTAGTTATGTAATAAAAAATAATTTTTTTAAAGCCTTAGTTCCAAATAGATTTTTTCTTTAGAAGAAAATTTCATAGCATCCTATGCATTACAATAAAAGCTCTGATATGTTCGAAAATTTAGTATGATACATAGGCTTAATTTATTTCGCCTAATTTCAAAATACTCGGAAAGGGACAACCAGACTGAAGTGTAAACAATTTGAGTTAAACTATATAATTGGTCTGAAATATTCATATGAATGATACTCACGATACACCGATACATACTGAAGAGCAGTTTAATATGCATATTCAAGCAATATGTGCACACATTAATATCACAGATACACTACCTACGTATTATTTTATGTATACATTTGTACATAATAAATTCACTACGTGTATAATTTGCCTATTCTGCTCTAACGCTAAATATAATCTGAAATATAAACACACATTTATACTGCTTGAATAAATTTTAACGTCTCATATATTACAGAAACAAAAGTAAGTTTTTTCTCTAGACATATACTACTACATATTATCATCTATCATATTTAAATTTAAAAAAAGTATTACAAAAGTTTTTTAAAAAGTAGTGTTATATAATTTAAGAAAATGTTGTTACGAATTTTGTGTAATGAATGCTTAAAATAGTATAAATAATCAATAGATGGATGTGTAATACGTTAATATTGCTTTCTGTTTGTATTTATTTTATGCTAAAATAGTATCACTCACAAGCAACGCCGTTTTTTACCTTTTAATGGCGATTCAATGGAAACTTAGCGAAATCTTGGCGATAAAATAAAGTTGGCGCTATTTTGGTGACCATTTTGGCGGCTATTTTTTAAGAGTTGGCGGTTTTGGGATGCTTTTGGAAATTACTAGAGAAATCTATTAATATCACGATATATGACGTACGTGGATATTTCTCAAAAGATCCGTGTGGACTATAAATAGGAGCCGCTCGCTGAAGTTGAGTCAGTATTGTTTTGACCGTTGAAGAGTCGACTAGAGTTCAGTTGCTAAAATCGAGCGAATGCTTGCCAATAATCTTAATCTTTCATATTTGTATTTTTAGACACTGATAGTCGTGTCTGAGCGCTATAGAAGGTGTGAAGACCTTCTGGGATTTATTAAGCGAATTTTAGTGTTGTGTCGTGTATTTCGATCATTGTTTTTCTACAATAAATTTTCATGTCTCCTGAAGAACTGTCTTGCTGTTTGAGACTAATTGCATAAAATCCTCGAGCCCCGATCTACGTAGCAATATATTAGCCTTTACCTGTTGTTTTTCTGGATTTTTCCAGATGCTATATGGCTATATATTGTTTTTAAGTTACTGGTATCTAAGTTGCAGCATTAGCCTTCCGATTGTATTGAAAAACATTCTTATAGCCCTCAATTCTCGATTTAATAAGGACAGGACTTGAAGTTCCAAAACGGAAGTTAAAGAAAAATTATCTTTAGCTTCCGAAAGTCTACAGAAGTATGTTATCTTTTACTTACGGATTCGATTTCTGCAAAACACATTTTTATAATGTATCTCTACTAAAAAAAAATATGTTTAATAAATTTCAAGTCTATAAATTTTTTAAAAAAAAAGAAACGAGTCTTACAGTAGTCGCATATGATGTGTAACATCTGACTTGTTATCATGGTAAATACGCAATAGTGATTTTAATCCTGAAAGAAATGAATCGGTTATGACTGGAAATAATTTTCTATCGAATAATTACAAATTTAATGAAAATTTTATTTAACTAACACAAGGAGTAATGCAGTTTTTTATCAAAAATATTTATTCTTGTTCAATTTGGGGAAGAGCGGAGACAATAGATTTATGAAAACTAAAGTATGACACATATACTTGTGATTTCAAAGTATTTAAAAATTGTTGAAAAACGGCGTCAATAACAGTACCACTGTTAGTTGTCGAAACATTTCGATTAGTGTTCATTTCGAGCTTGAATTCATCTTTCAGAAAAGCTATGAGCGGCTCAGCTTCTGGCAAACTGAAGTTAACGTTAAAATCACCACTCAAAATCAAGGGAAGCGAGTGATAGTTTTTTTTAAAAAGAGCAGAACCACCTTCGATATACGGTAAAAGTACGAAATGCAGGAAATCTTTAATTTTTTTAACTGTTTGATTCGGAGAAATGTATGAGACCAGCAAAATGAGGTATACCAACTTGCTGGTATGTGCGATAGGCGGGCGTCTTAATTGCTACTACAGTTGGACCCCCAGACGAGGGTAGCGAAGAGACACCGTCAAGCGCATGCTTAAAATTAGAAATATTAGAGAAAATCAAAAATACCCGTTTACTTAATTAGTTAGTTTTTTTTAATCGAGAAATCTTTTTTAATCACAATTAAAAATATTATATTGACAGTGACAGGAATTAACCTCAAAAGTATGAAAATGATAAGCACTTAAATATTTATTCAAACTCCTATTTTTTTTTTAAGAATGATGAGCTTTGTCAGACGCTTAACAGGAAATATAATTGTTAATATATAGTTTACATATATATAAATATATCCTCAGAGAGAGAGAGAGAGATTTCACACACAACGAGCCCTCTTTGAGAATTGAGCGTAAGAATCACAAATTTATTCTGGATGAAGTCTAATAAGACTTGCTGGTATGTGCGGTAGGCGGGCGTCTTAATTGCTACTACAGTTGGACCCCCAGACGAGGCTAGAGAAGAGACACCCCCCAAAGCGCTGAATTGGTCAAATCAAACAGCGCGCGCTTCCCCCGACTTCCTGTAACGCATTTCCGTCCCTTTTCACGAAATCACTCCAACAAATATCCAGCAACCGAGAGTAAAGATGTTACACATCAATAAATCAAATAATTTTCTTAGTAAAAAAAATTTATGCACCATGTTTTTGTAACCATTTTCATGCATTGTCATTCACTTCTGAGCTATAGTCCAAATTTCAAGTCTCTAGCTCATCGGAAAGTTAGTTTAAAATCAATTACAAAATTCCACCCGGACAGACGTACAAGCCTCTTCGGGGGACCGGGTATGAGACTGAAACTTCTTTTTTTTACATTTTCATGCATTGTCATCCATTTCTGAGCTATCGTCCAAATTTCAAGTTAATAATAAAAAAAGGTAGCCTGGGGGCCCTCCTTGACCCCAGAGCCACAGAATTGTATATGTAGACGCAACTCGACCCGTGCTATCGATAGGTGGTCTTTGTTTGTGTAAATTTGTGTAAGTTCCAGAGTTACGGGCCCTTTGTTGAAATCGGGGTCCGCCTCTTCGGGGGCCTGGGTTCGAGATTAGAACTTTTTTTTCACATTTTCATGCATTTTCATCCACTTCTGAGCTGTGGTTTAAATTTCAAGTCTCTAGCTCATCGAAAAGTTAGTTTAAAATCAGTTACAAAATTCCACCCGTACAGACAAGGAAGCAAGTTAATAAAAACATGGTAAAAAGGGAAATTTCTTTTGTCCACAAAGTCCACGTGTCTCCCCGCAGCCTCCCATTCAAAGTTGACTCCTCTCAAGATTAATCCTTAGGGAATATCTATTCAATTAAACAAACATGCCATCCAAATTTCAAGTGTTTAAGACCAATGGTTCAAAAAAAAAATTTCTATAATGCCTCTGTTAGTTGCAGCCCAAAGAACTTACACTTTGCGATGGATACCGGCCCACCTAGTCATCTTCGACAATGAGCAGTCTGATAATCTAGCCAAGAAGGCCCGAAATTCCCCTCAAGTTTTCCAATAGCCTTACCCTTACTAATGCTGATGCAATAGCCAGACGTAAACTCCTCTCCCATCCAGATAAGAAGCATTTCATTTCAGACCTTAATTGTAACTTTGTAATTTAAACAACCATTGCCAGATTACGTGCAAAACTCTTTAACACTAGAACGTCCGGAATTTCCATTATCCTTAAACATCCAACGGTGTCGCTCAGACACAGCGGTATAAAATATGTAAAATAATTGTAATAACTAAATCATCGCAGATTACTGTTCAGTGTGATTTAGTTTTAAGACTTTTAAATATTTCATGTAATTATATATATCATATATTATGACCATTTATGTCATAAAAACTGACGTTGACATTATGCTTCACGAAGCAGCTTGGTGAACCACAGCTTTGTCGCAAAACATTTCGAGTCGCAAATCTGCCAGGAACATTACTATTATGTGGTATTCATTCTGTGCCAACCCTATTAACATATATATTAGGATTTACTGGAATATTATCAATCACATCCGACTTTCTTCAGATTCTTTGCAGTCACTTTCACTCAATCTTATGTCTTCATCAAAATCTGAATTACCATCCGATTCATTCTCAGAAAGCTCTTGCTAAAAATTAATAATTTCAACAAGGCTTAAACTTTTTCTACAAATTATTAGTACAGGGTATTTGCTCTGCACAAGCTTGGAAAATCGAATGAATTTTTTTATGAGCAGATAAGCAAATGATATGTAATGAAACCCTTAGACACAAGTTTAGTATACCTGACTCCTTTCCATGTGAACTCAATAACACTGAATTCAAGGTCAAATAAATACGCAATATTACTTCCGGAAGTTTGTTTTACTAATGGTATCAACTTAGTGAACTATTTTTTGCTGAATAACAGCTATTTATTATGATAAATTGCCTTGGTGTCGAAACAACACCAACGGACGCTTGAGTTATATTTAGTTGTAAAATCTCTCCTAATTAACCTAAAACCACAAAACTTTTTCTGTGCAATCACCATGGAAAATGAAAAATTTTCAAATTCCCTGCAAAAATGCGAAAAGGAGTACAAACTAAGACTCCGGTGTCCAATCGACACTAGCGGACGTTCTAGTAATAAGGAGATGGAAATATGCCCTGGTAGCTAAAAAAGTTACAATATTGGTCCTCGGGGCCATTGTTAGCCTAGGGGTTAGAGCATCGGACTCCAGACCGGAGGGCCTAGGTTCGACACCCGAGTCCACCAAATACCCTCCAAGTACATACGGAGTACGTGCTCGTTAAATCAGTGGGTCCAAAAGTCTTGTGGGTGGTCGCAGCAGAAACCACGGGTGCAGGGTGCTGGAGAATATTCCCTCCCCTCCAGTTCCATGCCTAAATTGTGGATGTGGAGATAGGTGGTGTCGCTATCTGTCGTGTAGAAGTCCAACCTGTCTCAGTCTCTGGCAACTTTTATTCCTTCCCTTCGGGAAGGACACGACAACAACAACAATACTGGTCCTCACTGTTCTGACACTAAACTCTCCCCTAATCACATTTTTAATTGTCCTTTTATTTAGGCTAAACTCAACAGCATAGACCGAAACCCCACGGACCACAAACTGGTTTATTCGCCGAAGAGAATAAAATAGAAAAAGCTATTTTGGACGCCTTCGGCGCCCATTAATATATCAGCGCTACTTAGACCAAGACTATAATAACAACGCCTCCGTTTTTTTTTTTTTTTTTTTTTAGTAGATTTGCTAAAAATGGGTTTTGAGGAAACTGACTAGAGGTTTTTGAGGAAATTAAAGGTAATCAATCCTTTTTCTCTTTTTGAAATTCAAGTCCTGTCCTTTTTAAATCAAGAGGTAAGGGTTGTAAGAATGTTTTTGAATACAATCGAAAGCTGTATGCAAGAACATAGATATCGATAACTTGAAAACAATATATAGTCATACAACACCATAAAAATCCCAGCGAAGTGGATGGGTAACGACTAAAGGTCTTATACACGCACTATTCGTGCAAACGCTAGCGCCTCTGCGCACTCGCTAATTTTTTCAAAATCTTTTTGCGAAATTGGGATTCTTAGGATTCTATAGATATGGAAATTTTTCAACTTCGTCAATCGAAGCGCTCTCCATTATTTCATTCCATTTTAATACGAACAGTTCTGATACTGCACGTGACGAAGATGAGGTTGCCATCTTGTTTTCGCGTAGGAGACGAATAACCCGATTGGCTGAATTTTAGAGCAATTTTAATTTCGAACAACTTTTTCATCTGACTAGCAGGAAGTTGTTCGAAGCCGTTGCTACAGCAACTCAGTAAAAATTGTTCGAAATTGTCGGTTGAAAGTAAAATTGCAAAATTTATGTTTGTGTGCTAAGGCCTTGATGATCTTATATGTAAGATATTTGATATCAGAAAAATAAACATTCATCACCAAATTCAAAAAATCAAGGTCGCAATCTTAATTTTAAATTTTTAACTTTTATTTCTTAAGCTTCTTATTTTTAACTCTGAATTAATTACCCACTAAACATGGCAAGCTATATCAATAAAGCTCAAAAATATCTTTAAGAATAGGGGATTAAGACCTCAACAGAAATCAGGTGCCCCGATGATCATTCAACCGTTAAATTTTAAACAAAAAAAGTTTAAAGGAACAAAGAAAAATGTATCTATCTTTTTGCTTTTTTTTCTTACAATTAAAAATACATGCTTTACAAAACCAGAAAATTAAACACGCAAATATAAAAGTATACTCATTAGTCAGGGATCAACTAATATAAAAACCTTATTTTTCTTCTTTTGGATAAGTAAAATCAGCAAACAATATAATTTCTATTTAAAAGTTACAAACAAAAATCCTATATAGATTTCATAGCATACAATCCAGAATTCAATAATCAGAAAGAGAGAATATCTTTCAAATATAATGTTGTTTCTGCGAAACTATATTCGTCATCGTTATAACTTATATATTTAAGTAAATATAATCTTACTATCGTTTTCTATGAGGTAAAAATATCTTTGAAGAAAATTTAGACTTTCGGGAATTAGAAGCATACCTTTTAAGAAACTTATGGCAACTCACTTTCGAGTCTAATATATTATATAACGTATTCTACAATGTTCTCACAATATATTTTTCTGTTAAGCAAAATTTAATTTGGAACTGGTTGGAAAACTATAAGAAAAGTATAAAAAAAATCTTTATAAAGATATACAATATTGTATATGTGGATTCACTATATAATTCTACATTTTCCAGACTAAAAAAATTTCTTTACAAATGAAACAGCAGATGCTGCAGAAGAGAGAAGCAAAATTAATTACATAAAACTACACATTGCAAATGCAACTAAAAAATAATTTATTCCACCATATATTTCGACACATAAAATCTCACAAAGCAGACGATTTCTCGTGAATAATATATTGATCAGTTTCGCCCGTAGAATACCTTTAGAAAGTTTCGCGTGAAAGAAATTTAATTTGGAATGCATTGTTTTGAATAAGTAATGAAGTGAAATGAAATTTTCAGTTAACTCAGAACGAGTTGGTGTAAAAATAAACTACTAACTTAGAAAATGCTTCGAAATCAGATCTGAATCTGCAACAACGATGAATATGCAAAAAAATGCGTCATGTACATTAATAATTTAAAATATATGTTTTTTTTTAAGTATTAACCTGAAGATTTAAATCACTTGATTCTCTCTTTTTTTTCCCGACGATGCTGAGACGTATTTTAAAAACTAAAATATATATATGTATCAAAAGTTATATATATCAGAAGTTCTCTCCACTATATATATCTCTAGCATTGTTCAAGCACTAATCCTTCAGATACAGTCTGAAAAAGGTAATAAAATATTTACAGGTAATGTTTCGCTATAAGTACAACATACAGGCAACTGAGATTAAATTAAAGATTAATTTTTTAGTGTAAGAAACTGATTTGAAATATATGCATCAGAAAGTTAAATTTAAAATTTGAATAATAAACTATTATTTTATTAAATCATTGAAATAACTTATTTGACGTATAAAACAAAGTAGCTATGAAAATTTTTCTATTTTTAATTCACAAAATATGTTTCTGAAGACACTGATCCAATGGAGTTAGCAAAAATTTAATTTTCATATGAAAAGCTTTTTTTTAAATAAAATTTATCAAAAACTTTTTGTTAGAATGAAAAATATCCATACGGAAAAC
This sequence comes from Trichonephila clavata, assembly GCA_019973975.1. Taxonomy (NCBI): domain Eukaryota; kingdom Metazoa; phylum Arthropoda; class Arachnida; order Araneae; family Nephilidae; genus Trichonephila; species Trichonephila clavata. Next base: position 33,508 of record BMAO01022513.1, read on the forward strand.
AAAAATAATTAATTTATTGAGTGTGATGTTGTTATCTAATCAAAAAAGTAATAAAATTATTAAAACAACATTAAATTTAGCTGAATTTTAAGCTAATTGTGGAGAAAATTATATATTTTCCTTTATGGTACTCAAATCCTTTTAATATTATCATCTTAAACTGATTTATTTCTCTTCCCGGCTATGCATGAAAAAAGAAAATTACAAGCAATATTATCATTGCAGTTTAACATTGTCATTCATTTCCAAAATCTTTAAACAGCATTCAAAATTTATAAGAGCCAAATGTATTTCCTGTAAGTGACTTTTCATCAAAGCCCAAATGTTTTTTTCTTTGGCGTTTTTGCAATTGCAATGGATCCGATGATCAACTAAGCGTCATGTGGCGTATGTGCGTCCCCCTTTGAGACATATGGGACTTGCCTCCCACGGCCGGGTCAGCTTTTAGAAGAATTGATGACCACAGGTGCAAAGACACCTGCAGTCGCTAATATACTGCGAAGGACGTGTCTTAATTAGCCCCTGCAACCTTTGACCCGAGGGAAAGCATTTCGCCACCACCGGATGTAGGGTGTGAAAGGGGACGCGCCGAGAACGGAACCGCAGAGATACTGCAGAGAGACCGCAAAGGGCCGTGAGAGAAGAGGGTGGACAGCGAAACCTTCGCAGTGGACAGACACCAAAAATCCCTCCCTCACAAAATTATTTTGGAACTCTAAAATCATCTCATAGTGCAAAATTGTATATTAATGTAAATAATAGCTGTGACCTAATTAAACTAAATTATTATATTTCAAACACGCTACCATTATTGAATCAAACGTCACAGTCATCAACAGATATATTTCTTACAGTTAGTTATTTGACAAATTTTTTTAAGGTTTTTCGATTCTTAAGTGACATTCTGTACCAACCCGAACTATAAATTTTTTTAAGAAATCTAGAGCTTCAGTTTGCGTAAAAGAATGTAAAATTTGTCTTTATCATAATTTAACTATTTAAATATAAAATGAATAATATAATTTTAAAACTTTAAACTGATTCTATTGTTTACTTTTCGAAATAACTAATAATTTAATTATAAAAGATATATATGAGAAAATGACTACAACCTTAGGATGATAATGATTTATTGAACAATGAAGGATGAAATATTAAATTATGTACTTAACACCAAAGGAGAACGTCTTTTTAACACGCTTTTATAAGTTTCCCTTGCGTGTAACGGAATCTTAGAACTCGATTTTTACCCACTTAAAAAGATCGGATTCATTCGAAATTTCGCACACTTGTCAAGGACCGATGACAATACAATAAATTCATAATTTTGTTCCATTGTCCTTTTCAGGATCATCAGGAATAAGGATAATCAGATTTGGAGACAAATCCATATATCACGTCCAGATTTGGCGACTTATTGCATACATCATTTTTAAATTTGGCGACTAGTTCCATATACCATTTTCAGACAGGGCGACTAATTTCTTACATCATTTCCAGATTTGGCGACTAAAAGAATAAGGTGTAACCCTGAAGTGTTTTGAATTTAATGCTAATTATATATGCAAGTATAAAATCCACTTGCGGTTAAAAGAAATAAAACAAACAAAAGAAGTGTTCTATATCTGAGAAAGTGGAGGTTGGGTAGGTGTTAGCAATTTCTAACCATAATATAAACATTTTTCTGAAAATTAAAATTAAAAAAAGGCTCGAGCATGTGAAAAAAAATAATTTGCGTTCTAACTGCTAAATATTTTTTTATTTTTATAAAGCAATACGCTTAGAAATGATGATACGAATTAAAAAGAAAGGAACACGTTTAAAAGGTGAAAAAACGATTGATACTTAATATTACCATGTTTTTAATAACTCGCTTTCTTTAATGTCTATCCGGGTGGAATTTTGTAATTGATTTTAAACTGTGTGACTTTCCGAGGAGCTAGAGACTTGAAATTCGGACTATAGCTCGGAAGTGGATGACAATGCATGAAAATGGGAAAAAAGAAAACAAAAAGGAGAAATTTTATAATATTTAATCCGTAAAAAAACATGATACATTAAAAAATTTTGTAATTCGAACTTTTTCTTCTTTACACACTTTTATTTGTTTGACCTGTTCAAAAGAGACGGAATCTAATATAATGATCCGAGGCCTCGTAAACGGAGAGAATAAATACACTTCAGACCCGTTAATTAATATCCATTGAAGAGCAAGACTAATTCCACAGCCACGTAATTCCAGCTTCAAATATCAAACTGAAGGATAAATTCAACAATGAATAAATGATAGTTTAAAATACTAAAAAAACACGCTTTTATTGTAGTTCGAACTAAAAAATTAAAAATAAATTATAGTTTGAAAAAAAACTAAAAAAACACGCTTTTATACTGAATCAAACTAAAAAGTTAAAAAAAAAAATTCTTAATAAAGAATAAAATTATTAACGAGAAAATGAATGTCATTGGAGTAAAAGCGTAGGGTGTTCTATAAATGTATCAATTGTTATAATTTCTAACTTCTATTCCGAAAAACTGAATTAGTGTAAAAATGTAGTACAAAGCACCCCACGCTTTTACCACAATGACATTCATTTTCTCGTTAATCATTTTATTCTTTATTAAGAATTATTTTTTTACTTTTTAGTTCGATTCAGTATAAAAGCGTGTTTTTTAGTTTTTTTTTTTTCAAACTATAATTTATTTCTACTTCTCTCGGCGTCCCTCTGAGTGGTTTCCAGTGCAGTGCCTTGAGTCGGACATTATTGGCGGGGGTGTGACGTCAGTATGGATTGCTCCACTCGACGTAAAAGGGGGAGAGGGATGCGACAATGCATATATCCAACCCTACGTATATTACATGTGCTAGCCATTACTTACCCGCTTCGGTGGGTTTTTCCTTACGTTGAATGGTTGTATATTGTTTTTATCTTTGTAGTCCTATTGTTAAGCTTTCAATATAATGAATATCATTAAGTTTTTAATGTTTCAGGTCTAATAGCACAGACAAGGGAATTTTTTTCCCTCTATAATGTTTACGGGAGTAAGCCAAACAACCCCCTAAGATGACACTATCAGTAAAACCCGTTCTTAACGGATCTCAACTCAAGAGAAGAAACATGTCTTCCGAATTCCAAGTCTGCAATACAATCTCTCGTAAATTGGAGTATTTTTTTATCTATAAAACCACTGCAACTCCACTTAGAAGTATATTTTCAAAAACCTCATTCTTAATGGATCTCTACACAAAAAAAGGAAGATGTTAGCTAAATTTCAGTAGTTTAAAAACGGATTTCACAGTATATCTCTACTCAAAGAAACACATTTTCCAAATTCAAGTCCGTGGGTGCAATAGTTCAAAATCGGGAATATTCGTCAAAAACGTCCCACAACCTTCCTTGAGAGTTGATTTTCACAAAAACCGTTCGCAGTTCATCTCTAGTCAACTGAAAGAACATGTTTATCAAATTTCCAAGTTTTTAAGTCTAATATTTCTAAAACGGGATTTATTGCTTTAAAATTGTATAACACCCCGCCCTTTTGGAAGTCGATATTCGCAAAACCTGTTCTTGTTAGATCTCTACTCAACAAAATAAACATATTTGCCTGTTTTCAAGTCCCTAGATCATGCTTGTCTAAAGTTCAGCTTAAACGCAAATTATGAAAATATTTAAATTTACATTTTTATTAAAAAATAAATGTTTGCAATATAATTTTTCATATATAATTGATTCATTAACATTTATTTTGAAATAAAAATTTAAATGATTTGACATTTGAATGATTTAAAGTTGGGACTTCAAGGAAAAAGTCAATTCCTAATTAATATGTTCCAAACAATAACAACGTTTAAAAGAAAGTTGAAATTTTGGCACAATCAAATAAAAGTAAAAGATTTGAAACATTTCATAACTTTGGTTGCACATAAACTTGTGAGTTGCACAAAATAGGCAAAATATGCTGCATTAATTTTTGATTTAATTCAGGAGTTTGAAAGTAGATTTCCAGAATTTCGAAAAGAGGAAGAGTAATTCAACATATTTTTTACCCCATTTTCACAACAATCAAATAAATTACCTTCAAATCTTCAAATGCATTCTTTGCATTGAACTGCAAAATGACATCTCCAAATGGAAGAAGAAAATTTGTGGGAATGTTTCTTTACTGGAATTTTATAAAGATTACCTACTCTGCGCGATAAATATCCTAATTTTCACAATGATGCTTTATTAATGTCTTCGGCTTTCCGCAGTACCTATATTTGTGAACAATTATTTTCAAGAATGAAGCAAACAAAAAACTAAAATAGCACAAACATCACTAACAAACATCTTAAAAATGCATTAAAAATTGCAACCCCGTCTCTGGAACCCGATGTCGATTTGCTTATTCAACAAATATTAATTCATCCATCTCAATAATTTATATTTTTTCCATCTTTATGAAATCCAAACTAAATGAAACGAAACTTTTACAAATTTAAAATAAATATGTCCCTGTACATATCTAAATCAAATTTTAAAATATTCATAATAAAGGGAAGTTACTTTATTTTAATAAAACTGCATAATGTTAAATTTATAGTTATAAATTATAGTTTTGGTTATAGTTTAAACATCCATGCTCTAGATTAGAGGTCTTCAAATTTTTTCAGCTCACGGAACAAAACCTAGAGCGTAAAGGTGCTTTTCTGGAACCCCTAGAAAGTGAAGGTGCTTTCGTGGAACCCCTAAGACAGGGATGGCGAACCTTTTTTGAGACGTGGGTCAAATTTTGTTCATATTTTTTTAGTACTAGCTCGTGGGTCACTAATGCCCTTTTGCATCAGAGTTAAGTTTAAATCTTTTTAACTGAGTATTTTTAAAACTAAACATCTTTAAATTCAATTGGCTTAACGAGTAAAAATAAGCGAGGTTTGACGATTTAAAATTATTTAGTTGGGCTAAATGTTCTGAAATGTTTGGTGCAAATGACAATGAGTGTTTGAATAAACAAGGAGTAACGAAAATACATAATATACACTCATGCACAAAAACATTAGCGCACTAAGAAGAAGTCGTCAAAATGAAACGAAATTTTACATACGTAATGACTACTTTGATATAAGTAAATGATTAGAAAATCAAAGAATCATTTATTTCAGAGAAAAAGGCAAAAGAACGGAGGATTTAATACCCTGTTGAACCCCCTCTAGGGCGAATGCACAATGCGATACGATCGGGCATTGAGGCATACAAGTTCTGTATAATGTCTTGAGACATTTTGTTCCATGTTTGCTGTAACCTTGCGTCTATTTCGTTCAAACTCCTAGGATGCCCAACTAGCCATCCTAAATTTTCCTAGATATGCTCAATTGGAGACAAATCTGGGGATCGGGCAGGCTAAGGAAGAGTAGTAACAGTGCGGAGACAGTCTTGTGACACCCTTTTCGTGTGAGGTTGAGCATTATCTTGTTGAAAAAGGCTCCTGAGAGCCGTTGCATGAGTGGCAACACATGTGGTTGCAGGATGTCATGGACATACCACTGGGCTGTCATGGTGCCACGAATCAATACTAGGGGTGACCGTGTATTGTAGGCAATGGCACCCCATACCATCACACCAGCTGTGGGTCACTGAAAAGCAAAGGCAGGATTGAGGATTTCACCACGGGGTCTCCACATACGAACACGATAGTCATCACTGCTGAGATTGAATCTGGTTTCGTCGGTAAAGATAACCTGGTTCCATTCCACTGCAGTCCAGTTTCCTCATGCGCGGCATCACTCCAAACGGAGGCGTCGATGGGTGGGTGTCAAAGGCAGCACACATAATGGGCGCTGCGATCCCAAATGTCCTTCAGCCAGATGCCTTCGTATGGTTCGAGAAGACGCAGGGACCCCTAGTGAAGGTGCTACCTGTGCCTGGATGGTGGCCGATGAAGCAGATGGCTGTACGCGTACATTTTTTACGATGTGGCGGTCTTCTCGACGACTGGTCTGTCGAGGGCGTCCTGAGCCTGGTCTTCGTGTAAATGACATCTCTCGGATCCACTGGTCCCAACACCTCCTCACAACACAATCAGAGCGGCCTAATTGACGAGCTACTCGCCTAACTGATTACCCAGCTGCCATCATGCCGATGAATCTCCCCCTCTCAAACTGCGACAGCTGCTCATATTGTGTACGAAAACGGTATAATGACATGTCTACCTCAGCGCTTTCTTTGTAAACGATTCAGCACACTCAAACAAGCTTTGGTTACATGTTTTATACTCAGCGGAGAACGACTTTAAACGCCCTCTACTTTCTATACATAATGCGCAATCACGCTGCATTTCTAATCATTTGCATATCTCTTTGACATGTACCTTCATGCCAAGTTTCGTTACAATCCCTCAATTATTTCTTGGTGCGCAAAATTTTTGGGTCTATGAGTGTATATTGGGAAGTATTATTTATTAGTATATATATATATATATTTATTATTTATATATTTATTAGTTATATATATATATATATATATTATTATTATTATATATATATATATTTATTTATTAGTTATATATATATATTTATTAGTTATATATATATATATATATTTATTTATTAGTTATATATATATATATACATATATTATTTATTAGTATATATATATATGAGTGTATATTGGGAAGTATTATTTATTAATATACATGTATATCGTTAATAATATTATTCGGGCTACAAGTGCCACCTTCCCTTGCATATTTTCTGACATTATAGCTATATATATATATATATATATATGTATATATATACATGCCTGCATTTTTTTATTTTTGATAAAATGCAAAGTCTAGCTCTGTTAAAGTTGTATACAGTCCTGTTCCACATTCTATCAAATTATTTGGAAGAGTCAAAAATGAAGACGTTTTTACTGGGATTAATAATTTTGTTTTAGAAATATTTAAGATTCTTTTATAATTGGAAGGGAAAAAATGTATTGTTGCAAATTTACTCCAGACATATCTTAACAATATTATTTTTGGCGAGATATATATTTGTTATAAATAAGGAAATAATATAATTTGGGGAAACTATTATTTAAAAGTGATTTAAAATTAAAAATTTAAAAAATAGATAATTATAAGACATTAAAGCGAAGATCTTTTTTTTTTATCAAACGTGATCACTGCCGTGAATCCCAACAATTTATTTACTAAAAGATAATATGAGCATATTTTTATTAATAAAATGAACAAAAAATAATTCAGTAATGCATTCGCAAACGATATCCGAAACGAAAGGGATTTTAATGCTATAAAAACGTCAGCTTCTCTTAAGCGAAAACGGTGGGCGGAAGCAAAGTAATGCTTTGTAGACACAATAAATACGTCAGCTTTCTAAATGAAGACGATGTCTGTAGACAAAATGAAGTTATGAGTCAGCATCCTGAGCAAGGACAGTTGCCTAAGACAGGGTAAAGATGTGCGTCAGTACCCGTAATGAATGTCGGTGTCCAAAGACAGGGCAAAGGTATACGGATACAATATAAACGTGAGCTTCCCAAGCGAGAACAGTTTCCAAGACAGGGTAATGATATAAGACAGCCTCCTAAATGAGGGTAATCTCCAAAGACAAGCTAATGCTATGAGTCAGCATCCTAAACGAGGACGGTCTTTAAAGACAGGGTAATGCTATGAATCAGCATCCTAAGTGAGGACGGTTTCCTTAGAAATGATAAGGCTTTGAGTCAACATCCTAAATGAGGATGGTCTCCAAAGACGAGGTATAGGTAAATGGATACAATATAAGCGTGAGCTTCCTAAGCGACGACGGTTTCCTAAGAAAAAATAAAGCTAAATTAATATAATAAAAACGTCAGATTCTCTCTACCGTTTTTACTCAGAAAGGCTTTAATGATAAAATAGATTCGCTATTGTACAGTTTTAGTGAGTTTGAACTTGTTTTTAGTTATTTTCAGAGTTTTAAATGGGGGAAAAAAGTTTTGGATGTATCTCAGTAGTGGCATATTTTATTATTTCTTCAACATATTTTTATATAAAAGTAATTGAGCTATTGATGGCTGTATATGCCATTAACTTTATCTAATTAAAAAGGAATAAAATATTTAAGATTGCACAATCAGAAATAATTTCAATTATTCAAGCTTTAAAGGTTCCACGGAATACTCGAAATAGTAATATACTAAAATCTAGTCTTCACTCTTTCGGTCAATTTCTTTTTTTTAAAGCATTGAATTTCTTTTTTCGTACCTTAGTTAAGATTTTACTGATTTCACCCAATGGGAAATGTGATAAATCTGGTAAGGACTCAGCAACTTTTTCTCAAAAAAGTAATAAATTGCGTGGTCGAATTTTGCGTGGTGAATTCCACCTCTGACAGGCAGAATTCTTTTTTAATGGTAGTAAATAGCTATAATTTCTACAGATTTATTTTTAATAATTATTTCCTAATTTTTTTTTTTCACTTCCCATAATGAAGTTGCTTTTTTAGTATTTAATTCTTTTTTCATCCTCACTTGATTGATTGATTGATTTTTAATTTTTTACTGATTTCGCTTATTTTAATTTCTTTTTCTACAATGATCTTTTTTGAAGTTCTTCACATTCAATTTCCCGCTTCACTTTTCTGCGCCGGTTTACTTGGAAAATAAAGAGAATTTCTTTTTATTCCACTTTTTAAATCGTTTTAAGGGAATATGGTACCCTAAAAATCATTAAACTGTCGAAAAAAATTTTATTGGCTTATTTGATACCCCGAACCTTTATAAATATGCCTGCAAAATTTCAAAGCTTTACCTGCATTTTTCATTAAATAATGGAGAAATGTTTGATGCTAAACAGCAACTACACATCAATAATCCACACAAGTTAGAAAATCTAAATAAACCCGCGTAAGCAAACAAGAGGTTGCCTACCAATCGTGGGTCCGTAAAAACGCTTGTGTGGGTCAGTGGCTGACCCACGGGTCATAGGTTCGCCATCAACTGCCCTAGGACGTAAAGGGGCTTTCAAGGGACCCCTAGAACGTGAAGGTGCTTTCGTGGAACCCCTAGAACTAGAAAGTGTTTTTGTAGAACTCCATTCCGTAGACATACTTCGAAGAGTATATCTCAAACTAATATTTAAAGTAGATCAACATATTATAGGCACTTTAAGTAAAGGTTATTAAAAGAAGTATTGCATTTATAAAGAAAAGTTATAATCTGATTTTTTTAATATAATTTACTTATTAATAATATTAATTTGCGATTCAAGTATCACCTACCCATGCATTATATTTAGTAACTAAGATATACGTTAGTATTTTTTGCACTAACTGTCGAAGTCTAGATGTATTGAGATTAAATGCAATCGCAATACATATTCTGAGTTTAAAATTGTTTTTATACTTTGTTTTTGTAGCTACTTACGTAGAGAATGGTATTAAAATGTGTACAGCTGTGTGAAAAATCCCGTGTATTTTGCATGAATTGCAACCTAAAATTTAGAAACTGTTCTTGCTTAAATTTAGATTTCAACATCAACTCTGTTAATATGTTGTTCCCTTTCCTTCATGATAGATGTTGTTTTCCACAAATGTAAAAAGTACATTTTCCATTAAGGGGTCCGGCACGTCCATGGGAGTCCATGTTTAATTGCGTAAGTTTATGTACCTTTTTTCTCAGAAACTACTTACTTCTCGTAAATGAAATTTTTATTAAAGTAGGCTATGTGTGTACTATTAATAACACTAACGAAGTGTTTTGTCTTTTTATTAAAAATTTAATTAATTATGAATTTTTTAAAACTTGTCCAATTTTTCCCCTAAAATTTAGTTTAAGCAATTCATATCTAAAGAAGTTTGCCAGATATATCTAATTCCCTCCATTAAAAAATGAGTAAATAGAATAAGAGTCTGCTCACTGAAAATTTGAGGATTATATGATAAATAGTTTTTGAGAAAAAGGTACATAAAGTGAAAAATATTACATTTTGAGAAAACAGGCTTTAAAGTAAAAAATTTTAATTTCTCGAGCATTTACTTAGTTTAGTTCTTTTCAGAAGCATATGAAGTTTTTTTTAATTCTCTGCTCATACTAAAGACTCTTCTATTTCTCTTTGTTTTCAACAATTTTGCCTTTTTTGGGATCTCAAGATGCTTTAGTTGGTCTACACGAATTCTACGTGTATCTAGTTTTTTGAAGCATGACACACAGTTATAACTTGGTTCAATATCACAATGCTTTAAGATCATTAATTTTGCTACATGACTTATACTGAACGGTGCAATAGCCATATTTACCCCTAATTTTAGAGTTTTTAACTCCACAGATGTAGATCTCGGAATCACTGACTCAATTGGGGGTTCTGGGTCTTTCCATGTAAACATTTTCTTAATAACATAGAATTACCTGGATCTCTAAAAATTGGCTTCATTTTATTCATTATGGTGTTTGTGTTTATGATCATAGTGCCTTTCGTTACATTCAGCTTCTGTCTTTTGAAACTTGCACCAGGCATTTACAATCGTACGACACAGTCTATGTTGAGGGCTCTCGTTTGAAGACAGAAGTTGAAAATAAACAGCCCAAACAGCAGTTTTCATGCTGTGTGTAGATCATTAGTAATATTTCTAACAGACATACCATAAAATCTTTGAGTTTTTTATATTAAAATGTCGGTGAGTTGGTTACGACCTCTTAAGCTTTTTCCATCACTTAGCTTTGTTTCTCTGTTTCGCTTTTAAGATCCAAAAGACGTGTACCGATACAATTTTCGATAAGGCCAATACACTCTAATTTTTCCACTTGAGCATCATATGGATTCGCGCTCATCAGAAACTAATGCAAGGAAAACACACAGGGGCTTTTAGCAGAACTCATTGATACGCGTCAAGGAGTAGCTTCATTTTTTAAAAAAAATAATTAAATTTATCGTATTTCATCATATTATACACCATTTTAAACAAAAAATATTTGAGCTTTTTTTAGAAAATATAAAATGAGAAAATCGATGATTTTTCCAAAATTCATTTGTCTTAAAAAACCATTTAGTCTTGCAAGACATTGTGCTAACTAACGAGTATTAAATTATCTCGTGGAACCCGAGATAGTGAACAATAGAAATTCACAATCTACATAGTAGGAAATCTACATATAAAGATAAAACATTTCAATATTCTTTTATTATATTGTATAGAAGTTAAAAAGTGTTGCAAAATAAAGTTATTATATATAAAGCAAATTGTCAGTTTTAATGAATAGGGGAGGTGAGCTTTAGATACTTGTAACTTTACAAACTTCATACAGAACATGAATCCATTTTGCATACATACTTATTTTTTTTCGATTTTTTTATTGTGACTCGGGGAACCCCTGGGTATGCCTTGTGGAGCCCAGGGTTCCGTGGAACACAGTTTGAAGACTACTGTTGTAGATCTTATGGTTCAAAAAGGGAACTTTTGCCTTTAAACCCCTGAAAACCGATGGGGGCCAATTTTCTCAAAACCTGTTCTTAGTGGACCTCTTCTCAACAAAAAAAAAGACAAGAAAACTAAATTTTCATCTGTAGATCTAATAGTTTCGTAGTTCTCGATGAGTGAGTTGCTTTTCTCCTTTATATATACAAACAAATTAATAACATAATTTAATGAATTATTTCATCATCTTCTGTGTACGATGGCGATGCAGTGTAACAATGTTGAAGCGTTACCGCTTTGCCTATATTGCAAGCTCAATCATCACAAGAAAAACTTTAAAGAAAAATATACTTAATCTACAAACAAAAACTTTATTCCAAACAAACTTTTGGAAGAACTTCGCTTCACTGTTTTATTTCTTTCAAAAATCGCCGATAACTGCGGATAAGTTTTAAAAATTTAGTGGTAGAGATAGACGCGTAATTAAATAAGATTTCTGTCGAAATACTGTTCAGTTCAAAGAATTCAAAACGAAGCAGAACGTAAAAGAATTCCAAACGAAAAGTTGAGCAAAGTTAATCATTTTAACTAGAAAACTCTAGCAACTATTTTTATAGATTATTTTTTAATAGTTTTGGCAATGGCTCTACGCTGAAATTCAATTAAGATCCAACAATCTATCGTTGCCCTTTAGAAATTCTTTCTTTAAAAAAAAAATTTTCTTCATGACTTTTCCGTCATTTTTGTTGAAATCCGAAGTTTTATAGGACACACTGAAATGATTGTTAAAACTAATTCCCACATGTTCATTAAGTATTCAACTTCAACCAACTTTCATTCGAACAATTGAACCGATTGCATAAGTAAAAAAAATTAATTTGAGCATTGTTTTTTTTTAAATTCTAACTATACAAAACTTTTCCCACTCTCTAGATTACAAAGCCAGTTCACATATTTTATCCCAATCATACATGCAACGTTATTTTTTTGTTTGTTTGTTTTCTTTAAGCTTTTGTTCACATTGACGTTTATAAGGGTGGGATTTGGGAGTTAAAACTTTTCCCATTCATCAAGAAGTTTTTAATTTTTAACATAAAGATTACGATTCGGCATTTTCGTCTACTTGTTTTTTAAAATGTTTAGCTCTCCCATAAAAATAGTCTGTGCTTCGCCACTGTTTCTTTAAAGCCAAAATGCTGGAAATTAGGTTTGTAAATTATAACATACGATTTCGTAAATCTATGAAATGTAATGCTTAAAAAATTTTTTTTCGATGCAAAATCTTAAAAAAAACTCCAATTTAAAAATACATTTGTAAGATGTTGTCTCTGAGGCGTTTTAGAGTTTGTACCTTCACAAATCTGTTTTGAAATAAATAGATAAAAATTCCTGTTATTATATATATATATATATATATATACAATGATATGCAATTTACCATCCTGGCATCCAGATAAAAATTAGATTTCTCATATTTGTACATAACATACGTATTCCAGATAACATTCCATACATAACATAAGCATTTTTAAATGGATGTTTCTGAAATATATTAATTTCGCCTCGAATTTTTAAATTTTTCAAAAAAAGTTTCTTGTTTATCTTTAAAATTACAAAAAAATCTAAATTTTTCTTACATTTCTAAACACAATGTATTATTTTATACCTTTAAAATAAAAACTAATGCATCAACCGGGATTTTTGTGTTCATTAACGGCGTCCTCAAAGTATAGTACAGTAGAACCTGGTTTTATGCGGTCCTTTTTTTATCCGATTTTATTTTTGTACAATTTGCGATTTTTTCTGTGTGATCTTTTTTTATGTGGTATTATTTCAATGGCCTGGCACCACTGTAATGTTTTCTATCAATGTACCAGTGACGCCGAGAATGTTAGGGCCTCCCTGAAAAGTCAGGTTTTGCCTTTAATATTTTATAAATTGGGAAGATACGTACTTGGCGTTAGTCAGGCTTTGAGCCTCTAGAGTCCTAGCACCTCCCCCCCCCCCGCGAGGCAGGGGTTGCGAGGGTATACATAAAGCCACTGCAATGTACATATATACACTTCAAGACGCTATGTTCATTTGTTATAAACAGTCTCCCAACAATGCACGCTCAAATGCTTTCTCTCAACGCGCCAACAGCCCATGCTTGATTGTAGATGAAACTTACAATGACAGTGACATCATCAATAATTTGATTAGGTTATGAAGACGGACAAGAAAAAGCGGATTCTTTGAGAGCAGATAAAATATATGCAGGGATACAGCTTTCCAACAAATTGGAAAAGCATTTTTTAAAATAGATATCAATTGTGAAAGGAGTATGAAATTTCAAAAGAGCGATCATACATATCTGGGTATCGTGACATTTACAAGCAACTGACAAACCGACCTTCGCAAAATCTTATCTCTTACTTTATGGTGCCAAAAATAAATCAATTGAAATTGTATCTTCAAGTGACTAAGACAATTTTAAACTTATTCATCACAGGATGATGAGCGCTTTGGATTACGGATCAGTAGTAGTGAATTATTCATGTGCATTTTGAAAACTTCTCCATGTATACAACGAGATACTAAATGTGTAATTTAATTATTTATTTTGTTATGGAAGTACTTTCTCATAAATTTTGTAAATAATTGGAGTATTTTCTAAGTGAAACTTTTCTTATGTGGTCCCTCTCCACCGCATAAAAAAAATTTTCTATAATATTTCGACGAGTTGTTTGCTATAAGTAAAAATTTATAAAATTTTCGAATATTTTTGTACGTTTTTTATGTGTTCTCTATCTACTGCACAAACAGGTTTAACTGTATACTAATACTTCAATAGCCGAGGTGCCATTGTATCATTTAAGATGTTTTCCCATATTGACGGGTCTGATTTCCCATCCTCTCTTTTAGTGTTTACTATATATTTCCTAATATGAGGTGACGATTAAACATTCCTAGTACAGCCATAAGTTCTGAAACATATACTGGAGTTAAAATTAAAAATTCCCCGAAATCAAATTTAAAATAGATGTATCTCACCTTTATATATTTCACACATTACTCCTGTTATTCAAAATGATCACACCTTTTGACTTCACACAGGCTTCAAGGGTCTTAGGCCAATCATCTATCGAAGCACGCACTACCTCCATGGAATCTTCCTCCTAGTTCAGATAGGGACTTTACCGGCAATACTAATCACAATTTATGGTCAAGTGGATAAAAATCCGGGCAGCTGAAAGACCAATCTTAATGTTCCATGAAGTCCGGCACATTCTCTTTCAACCAATGATTTGTCATGTATGCCTCAAGGCCCTATCACACACGCATATTTGGAGCAACCGTTTAGGACAGTTTTTTACGCAGCTGAGGGTGAAGGGTTGCCGTAAGCAAAATGACATGCTCTGACGTCAGTCGCGCTGCATCACCACATTGAAAAATTACTCTCCGATTTTTCTGCTTCGGAAAACGAACATCCAATATTATTTATTTTATTTCGCTCGCGCTTTTGTTGATGGGCGTAAACAGAAATTGAACACCATTCTGTTAAAAATATTATACGTCTTTAAAATATTATACGCCATTAAAATATTATACTTCATATCTGATACATTTGACGAAACCGAAGCTGCCCTCATTACCGCCATCTTGTTTATGAAGCAGGGCACCGAAGAACCCAAATGGCTGGAATTTCAAGCAACTTTTATTTGGAACAACTTTTTCAGCTCACTGGGCAAAAGTTGTTCGAAGCCGTTGCTATGGCAACTAGGTAGAAATTGTTCAGAATTGGGTGAAAATTACTCCAAACGTGTACGTGTGATAAGGCCTTTATGAGCAGGAGCAAAATCCTGCTAAAAAATCCAGTCGTTTCCAATGAACAGGTTTTCGTTCAGGTACAGCATTATTGGTTCTAAGATAGTTTCTTGATAAACTTTTGCCATGGTTTTCACTTCTTTTTCGCAAAAATTAACCCGAGACGCCTTCATACCTGAAAACCCATCAAACCATCATGAAAGCTGGATAATAGATATCTTCGCACACAATTTTTTCCTTTTTTTTTTTTAGCTACTTGGCACTCTTTACGTAATACGCGGCCATTCTGAAGGTTGGAATATTGTTTAACGTCGAAAATTCGGTAAACAGAATTCGTCTACGCCCGTTATGAGCATGCCATCGCAACAGTGCTTTAACCTTAAGGTACTTCAGGCGCTTTAATTCTTTTGAAAAAAAACGACCTGCTATTCTTCGATAAACTTTTGTTCTAAGGACTTCGTTCACAAAATGACACATTGTTCTTTTGACAGGTTAATCTGTTAAACAAGAAAAATCTTCTTTTGAGAAAGTTTTCAACAAATTCTCTCTCCGACTGCTTTCACGAGGCCTTCAAAATGTCCGCACAGAAGATATCTCATGTCACCAACTATTACTTTATAAATGAATTGGAGAAGTAAAACAATTTAAATAAACTCATACATAATGAATTGAGATGAAACCTTGAATCTACCATTTATGAGTTTTAAAGTATTCTTCATATTTTTTTTTTATCCAATGGGCTGCGGATTGGTTTTTTTACCATTGCAGACCTAGTACATCCCCAAGAGCTGGTATCACTCTTTAGTGCGGCGCCATCTAGGCGGATACCAATCGCCGCAGGTAACTTTGACGCCCAGTTTCCTCCACAGAGGGAAAGACCTGAGCTCAGACGATGCGAACTTGTACCAGGATTTAATTTTGCCGAGAGTGCCCAAGCCAAACCAACACTCTCGGGATCTTTAACATGCCGTATAATCATACGACATAGCGGCTGCCGATTTTCTGCATCACGAAAATCCACCGACTTGGGCCGGGGTCGAACCCGCAACCTTGGGTGCAGAAGGCCAGCGACAAACCAACCACGCCACCCAGTCGGCGTATTCTTAATATAAATTGTATAGAATTTACCTATATTTGTTGGTACGTAGGTTTTGAAAATACATCTCATCCCCTGGGTTTCAAAATTCTGTACAAATTGAAAATAATTATTGAAATACAAATTTGAAATAATTTTTGATCGGTCAACTAGTGGTGTGACCAGAGTTAACAATGGATTAATACAATTCAGTACGCTGAAACCTTCACAAATATGGCAATTGTTTCAATTCCTACTCTATCAGTTCAATCTCTGTATATGTATATTTATCTTGTTCAAATTTTCAATCGTTAATAAAATACTTTCATTCATCTCTTCAAGCTCAAATAAATTTTTTAAAACTTGTATTGGATGATACTTGATGTTAATATAGTTTTTCAAACATTAATTCATTAATTACCGGTTAATTAATTAAATTAATTACAGGTTTTCGATGCCAACTTAGATTCGTCTGCATTGTGGTAATAATGTAACTGTTAAAATAATGACAAAAGTTGGCTTTGAAAACAGGTTTTTCGGCCAAACTGTGGGTGTGCATTGTTACAACAATGCAGACAAATCATGCTCATTTTTAAAAATTCCTACTATTATCTTTATATATAAAATATACGTGTCACAGTGTTTGTCCGCGATGGACTCTCAAACTACTCAACCGATAATAATATAATATTGCATACTGTGTGTCATTTCGTCCAACTTAAAACATAGGATGGTTTTTATTTCAATTAATCACACCATAATTTTTTTATTGCCGGAAATGTAAAGAATCCGGAAAAAACGTTGCCAGATTCCCGTAAGGGATACTCATGTGTCTGTAGAAGCAGATATTGCAACAAAGGGTGAAAGTTTTCGGTACTCTAGACGTTATTTAAACAGCCATCCAATTTTTGTTTTTTAAATCAGACAAAAAATAATTACGGAATCGGAAAGATCATTTCTTTCGCCAAGAAAAGGTATAATTTTTTTTGAAAAATAATGATAATTTCTATTTTTTATTTTTTTTTTTTAATGAGTTAAAACTGATGCGTTTTTATGAAAAAAATTTTCTAAGTCGTTGCGTATGAATTTATTTTCGTGTTATTAAAACGATATTTTTACTAAATAATGTCATGCTTTTTTCTTTTTGAATCAGTCATTTAAAAAATAAAATGCCAAAAACTTTTTTTTCTACGATTTTTTTTAAAAAGTACTCAAAATTTTAACTCAACATTAAATAACTTCATAATTTTTTTTAAATTATCGCACGAAACTTATGTTTGCAGAATAATGTTATCTAATTTCTGTGCGAAGATTGAAAAAATTGCTTAAAAATTACGGATTTTAAAATTTTGTTATGATTTTCGTAAAATACCGTTTTTGCGAGAAATAATTTAGTCTTTTTTGTACATTTTTTTGTTTTAAAGTACCTTGTTTTTGCAATTAATGTGTGAAATTTCGAAACTTTAACGTGAAAGTTAAGCCCTCTAAAAAAATGAAAACTTTAAAAAAAATTCTCAATTGCGTCAAGGTCATTCATTCACTTTGCTTTCTGTTTGGAACACGGGAAAGGTTGAGGTAGTTTTGAGTCTTTCTCTGCGTAGTAAAAAGGGAAATTCCCTCATAACACGGGACTCTCCTTCATATAACGCATCACGACCGATAGTTTTTTTTTTTTTTTATTCTTAAAGATTAATTTATTGAAGAACAGTAGAATATAAGAAAAAAATATCATAAAAAAATATAAGAATATATTCTTAAATATATTTTTATCACATAGTATTATTTTCGTTTTGAATTTTATACTGTGAAATAAATCAATATCGGTGCGTTTAAATAAAATTATTTTTAAAACTTTTAGTATCAGTGATTTAAAAAATAAAAAGCCAAAAACTTTTTTGAACAAACTTTAATAAAACACTCAAAATACTTAATAATTTCTTCTTTTATAAAGATAATAGCATGAAATTTTTTTCCCGTGTGTTGAACATTTCAAAAATCCTCACAATTTTACTTCAAGATTTAAAATAGTAGTGAAATTTTGTAATTTGAAAAATTTCTACTTGTCTTTTTTCAACATACAACTATTTTTTAAAAGGTTACATTTTCGTTTCCGGAACTAAAAAATTGTAACGAAAGAATTGAAAAGTGAGTGAGAGATTTATAAATTCGCTCTGTTCGCCTATTCGGGGGTTTTTGGCGACGGACCTCTAAATTTTCAACCATGGTCAAGTGACGAGGACGACAACTGAGCCTTTCACCCATCTCTCCTAATTACCACACCACACCAACGATAGAACAAATTTCGAAAAAGGGAGTTTTAATGACATAGTTAAAGAAATCACTCACATCGCGCATACACACACATAAGTGCTATCGTCCTGACGGAAACAGGAAATTCCCATGGGAATTAATTTATTCACTCGGTAAAAGCCCGTGCAACGCCGGGCTAAGCGAAGAGGAATGAAACAAAGTAAAAGTAATTTCGAAAAATTATATTGGAAGTGCTGATTTTGCGAAGAGAAGGGAAAATGTTAAACGAGAAAGCAATTGATACGCACTCATGGGCCTTGCACTCACATCGTACGCGTCACACCCACACAAAATGCTGGCGTCAGAAAGAAAGGAGGAAATTAACATGGGGATTAAGTTATACCCTCGGTAAAAGCCCATGCAACGCCGGGCAGGTTCACTCTCTCCCTAGTATAAATAGGATAAAATCTCTATATATAGTTCACTCTCTCCCTGTATAATATATATATCTTGTTCAACAATCGTTAATAAAATACTTTCTATTCATCCATTCAAAGTACGGAAAAAAATTATTTTGTATTATTTATATTTACTATCGTTGTACAATAATGCACCAATTATTACGATAGCAATCATTCTGTCAAAAAATGACATTATTAATGCAACACTACAACCATCCCAACACTGTGCAGCATTTTTTGTTTGGCCATTTGATTTATTGTTTCTGAGGACAAAGCATCTTTATGAAACTGCGATTTATACATTATTTAATTTGTGATTTATATTAATTACATTCATGGAATGAGAAGATGGGTTGCTGATTTCTGAAGAGATTCATCTGCAACATGTAAGTAATACAATTGCATTTTTTGTACAATATTACAGTTCATTACATCCATTTTGACGTAATAAATATTTTAATTCTATATTTGACATAAGGGAATATAACTTCATTTATAAAAATAGTGTAAACTTAGTGATTTACTAAATGGATTTTAGAACTTTGTTAGACCAGAAGACGGTTAACTATTTATAATTTATTTCCGAAAATTGGATAGATGTGGCAATTTCTTGAAAGTAAAAAATTATGCTCAATTCTGTAAGCACAAGAGGAAAAAGATAGATTTTATAACCTAAAATAGGATAAAATAAAGTTAATAGGAAAAAAAATATCTGCAATTTCTTCAAACACTTAAATAAAGCTGAAAATGAAGTGAAATATAGTAATGATAGTAGATTACAGCTTTTTCTTGTCTGAATTTAAAAATAAAAATTGTTTAAAATTTAAATTCTCTTTAAAATGATATAAAAGACTTTACATTTTGTGCAATGTAACATTTTCTATAAGCATACAAACTTAAATGACATTGCAAAACAAAATCTTCATTACATTAAAGCAGAGTGAATGTGATGGATTCTTCTAATACAGGTAGCAATTTCAATTTATTACGTTAACATATGCAAAAAAAAAATTATAAACTAGTGCAAATATATAATATTCCTAGTATTAATATTTTAAACTTCTTTGTTCTCCCATAAGACAGGTGTAAGCATTCCCAATTTTATTTAATTATTAAATGAAAAATATGCACTTACTAACGTCAAATATAGAAACGCGTGTTTCATGTATATAAGTACACAAATCTATAGACATGTACAACTGAATTTTTAAATGATCTTTCAAATTAAATCAATTTTATCTCGCATATATTTTGATAACACAATGATCTTCCTTTTACTGCACAAAGTATACCTTCCCCTATATACTGTTAAAAAACATTTCCTCAATGTAAAAAAGCTTCGCATGCAAGTTTTCAAAAAAAAAATTGCTAATTAAAAAAAATTAGGTTCCGAGATCAACCTAGGTATTCCTTCCCTTTTTACTGTCTACAATCAGGTGGTCTGTCTCAACTATCAATCACTAGACAAACCTCCTTTTTTAAAACTGAACAAAAAGGACACATGTAATTTCCTCTTTCTACCACTCTTCACTTCCAAGGAAACCCGAAGCTCAGCATATTACCATTGCCAACCACATGGTAGTTTTAAATCATTTACAAAATAAAGAGGATCGAAGCATAGTGAAAATCTCATCCTTAAAAGAAATTCACAAATCTAGCCATCACTTAAGGTTAATATGAAATGTAGTTTTTAATATTTCAATCAAAACAGAGTTTCAGAAAAAAAAGTTAGATTCCATACTTTGATCAGAAAATCCACACAATATCTAGTTTAATTTTGAAAAATTTTCTTAAATAACATTTACTGCTTTAATGTGCTTTGAAGTACTGTTAATTTTTAAGAAAGCCCCCCCCCCATGAACATATATATTTGTATTAAAAAGTTCTTACATAGAGTAAAAGAAATTAAATGCCTGTCAATTAAAAACCACTTATTTAAATATGTGATACCAAGATAAAATTCTAACTAATCTTAGCTGAAAATATTTCAATTAACATTTAATATAGAAAGGCATAAGTATTTAAAGAAATGTCTCAATTTTTTTTGGCAGCTTTATTATAAAACATTCAATTCTCCTTCAATATAATAATGAATCCAACACATTTCTTTTTTTTAAACTAGAATTATATTCAAGACTAGAATTAAAAATAGTAATTCTTACACCCAGAAAAACATTAAAGACCCAAAATAAAACTACAGAATAAATCATTTAAACCTGAACATCTTTACAAATGACAGAAAAGTCATGACTAAAGAATTCCATACTGAAACACAAAAATGTTTAACATAAAAATGAGCTACCATGCATATAGTATTGATTTCCTAATTAGAAAATTTTTTCCTATCTGAACTGTATTTTAACCCCTTGCGTCTCCTTCCCATCAAATTCCCGGGGTGAAATTTCCCTCTCTATTCCTCATGCCCGTGATATTTCCGGGCTAGAGTGTTGAAAAGTACCTCGCCAAAAAGCTTTAAACAATCTATTTTTAAGCCCGGAATATTGTTTATTTCTTAATCTATACATCAGATGGCAGTACCCGATTATTTGTAACATGTTTAGCAATAATTATTTAATTTTTATTAACTAGATGTCAGCACAGTCTAACATATATATTAGCGATATGTTTTTGCTAATTTTAGGTCAAGTACTCAGTTACGCTCTTCGTAAAAACACGCGTTACATTCTCTATGTATTTTAATATTGTATGCATTATCCAATTCTACTTTTAGAACTTTTTTGTCACTGACTACAATAAAAATATGGGAGCAATAGACATTGCAGACCAATACATTGGAGATTACTCTACTGCTCGAAAACTAGATAAGACTTGCTATAAGAAAATATTTTTTTCATTTGTTAGAGCAAACTATTTTGAACTTGTACCTTATTTACAAATAACAAGGAGGCAAAAAGTCATATTTGATGTTACGTTTACCTTGATGTAGATGAAAGTTTTGAAAAGTACTCCATTAGAAACCACTGCAAAAAGAGGTCGGCCAAGCTTGGAGAATAACCCCAGATGTTTGAAAGACATTTCATTAGACAGATACCTCCAACTGATAAGAATCTGCAACCATCAAGAGAATGCAAAGTTTCTCGTTCCAAAAAACATCAACAATAAGATATGCAGAATGGAAACTCTGTACTACTGTCCAGATTGTGATGTTGGCCTTTGCAACTTGTGCTTTGAAATTTATCACACAAGAAAAAAATACTAATGTTTATTTATATCATGCATAAGTGTAATAAAATTTTCCATTTAATGTTTGAAACGCATGTTTTTAATTTTCTCTTTCTTGGAAAACCAACATCCAGTGATTATAACCCTAAATGTTTGTTTTACTTAAAAAATTAAATTTCGTATTTCAAGCTAAAAATTAGTCCAAAAGTTAAAGATAAGAACATGCCCCTAGATTAAGAAACATGTCCCTAGTTTAATATAATTTTCTTGGATAAAAAAATAGGCCCTTTTAGGACAGTTTTCTTCAAAATTATCCGATCGTTAAGGGGTTAATTTCAAATTGTAACCCATTCATTATATACAAATTTAAGCAAATTCAAGCAATCTTTTAACTAAAAAGTAGATGTTCACAACAAGTCAGAATTAATGTAGAAGAATTTAAGCAATTCCAAGAAACTTTCTTCACAATGCATCGAGTAAATAGTTTTAGTAAAGAATCGGACAAATAAAAAAATTTTAAAAAAAAGACAGAGGCAAATTTTTTGTTAGGACATTTTTAATGAACAAATCTAGGTTTAATCATATGCAGATACAGTTCTAATGTGTTTCTTGTCTTACTCTTCTTAAGCTATTCTACACTGTTGCTTCAGAAGTTTTAAACAATTAAGACTTTGAAATCGACAGAGGAAACACTATTTTTTGATATGAATCTAACTAATAAGGCATACATGTTATAAATACAGACAAAAATGATGCAAATGAACAGTTTATATAAAAATATAACACAGCAATAAGAAAGTTAGAAACAAATACAAGAATAATTTTCAACACACATTTAGGTATTTTTGACAGCACCACTATAAAATTGAAATCACAGTGCGCACAAATTACATAAGGCAAAAGCAATTCCCATTTCTACAGGTTAATCACGGAGATTGGTCCATTTAGAATTAATTTGATATTACATGCTTATAAACATTGTTAAAGGCTTTAAAATGTGAAAGAGGGCATAGCAGTACATTCAGAAGACATAACAGTCTAGAAAACATCACTCCAGAAACGGTGCAAATTGACAGCCACATGACATCTTTTAAGTACTACACAAGTCAGTAATACAATGCTCAATACACATACATAAAACTTCAAAATTTAGTTAATAACAATAGACAAAGTAAAATCTGTTGCAAGGTAAATATGTCTGCACTGCAGACATTGGCTAGAGCATCTGGCCATAAGTATATATAAAATCGCACACGTGTAAAAGAAATGCGAAACAAGTTAAAAATATAAACATGACAAATACTAATGCACCTGTTTGCGAAATAAATTACAGTGTGACATTTAGAACATTTACATACAATTAAGTGTTTCATTTGCTTTTGACGTTGTGAAGATTCATTTGATTTCTTTTTATGGCACACAGCACAAAGGGAATACAAACTTACATTACAAAAATGTGGAGCATTGATTACTATATTTCAAAATGTGAAACAACCATGATCATACAAATCACAAGGTTTGCTTCAAAGAGGTAAAATTATAAGGTAAACTGCTGGGTTGGAACATAAGGAATATTTGTTGCATTTCCAGCAAAATGCAGTAGCTTGCAAATCTATCCTGATAAGTTTTCTTTGCAGTTTTCATCATTGCTGACAGACATGGCTTTCTGTCGCACCTCTTCAATGTGTCGTTCCTAAAATGAAACAATCAGCATTTATAAATTGAACAGAAATACAAGCTAATTGAAACAGATTCAAGAATTAATCAAGAGAACACTTGTAACTACATGAATAAGCTTAAATAAGGCGAGATTCTTTATTCACCAATAATGTACATAATTTTTTTAATGGACAAACTATTTAGCGATGGAATTTATCTATCACAATGAATGAAATGTCTAATAGATCCAAGATTTCATTCATACATACATATATGCTTCATTTCACTATTTATAAATTTCTTGCATTTTTAAAGAAATAAATTTTCTAACAAAAGAGTGCATCTAAATAACTTCTTATTTTATAGTCTGGCAAAAAAAAAATTTAGAGTATTTTTTAAAACTTTTAATATTTTGAATTTCTTTTTCTCAACTTGAAAAAAAAATTACAAATTAAAAGAGCAACTAATGTTTTTACTTTTATGGACTTGAATGTAAAAATATACTTCTCAAATCTACTTTAGATGCACATCTACATAATTCTTCCAAATTTTACAATGCAAGAAAATGTTAGTAATAAAAGTGTTTCATTATATGCATTACATAAAAGCATTTATGTTATTCAAAAAGAGATTAGAAAATACCATTTCTAAAAACCTATGAGCAGTGAAAAGTAAACAATTGAGCAACCTAAATAATTAAAATATAAATAAATACATGTAAAAAATATCACAAAGAGGAAGATTGTCTACAGACATTTGTTGGGAAGATTTAAATAGCCTGGACAACTCAACGAGTAAAAAAATTCAGGTAATTAAGATTTTTTTTAAAAAATTGTACAGTGAAATAGAATATCAAAGCCAGTTTAAATACTTTGGATGAGATACATATCAAGTTGCAATTCAGTTAAGTACTATCTGTTTTATACCTCCAAAATTCATTGGATGTGATCAAATTCATAAAACACTTGTGTACATCGAATCTAACATTTTAATCATTCTTATTTCAATACCATCGACTTCCAATACTCTAGGTCAAGTGTCAAACATAAAAGAACATAAATTATAATAAACATTAAATTTTCATTATTTGAAATAAATAAGTCTATGAATATTAATTTTTTGTGTGGCCCACCTAAAGTTCTATCTTGTTTGTCTTCCCCCTCCCATTGGCCTTTGAGTTTGACACCCTTGCTCTAAGTCAGTGATTCACAAAGTGGTCTATATTGACCTCCACTGGTCTATGACAACTTGAAAAAGGTCTATGTCTGCAAAAAAATAATTTGGGGTCTACGATAGTGGCTCTCGAATTAGATCCCATCTTTAATTTAAAAGAAAATTTAATCATAGAAACTAGATTTTATCTATAACAGATTTATACTTGCCAAATTTATTAAAGTTTATTTGCAATTGCAAGGCGACAGCATACATTTCATGGTTTGTTTCAAAAATTAAGCCAAAGGGGTATAATATTGATGTTTTAACCTACTTTGAACACTTAAATTGCCTTTATTCAGATTTTGAAACAAGTTTGAGAATGCTTTGACTATGGCAATACCACAGTAGAAAAAAAAGGGAGGGGGAATACTGGACACTACTAATCTAGATTTAGGGTTAAACCTGGCAAGATTGATGCCATATGTTGAAGTTTGTTATCAACACACCCAATACATCCCTCCCTCCCATTAAAAGCATCTTTTTGTTGCTCAGCTGTTTTATTTAACAGTTATTTTACACATTAATTACATTTTAAGAAACATGTTAATGAAATTAAGTTTTAAACAATACTTTTCTACAGTTAGAAATTTAAATATTTTATAGTGGAACCAGCTATTAAAAACACTTAAATTGATAAATTTTAAAAATTCAATATTAGGTTAGCAGGTGTCTACCCAAAACTGAAAAATATGGCAAAGGGGTCTACGAGACAAAAAAATTTAGGAACTTCTGCTCTAGGTGGTCCTTTGAGACAGTAAATTTTAACTTCTCCAAACACACACAAACAAACATTTCAATGAATATTTTTAGACTCAATATAATTCCCCCATGTGTAAAAACTTCCAAACTTTGGTATACACAATTTTTTCCTTACTATGACTCTTAAAAAATAATTCAGTCAACTGTAAATTTTCTTAATACAATTTTTATCTAATATTAATATTAAAAATCCTGTTTCACAATTTATAATTATAACTTTATAATTTTAAATTATAAATGTCTCAAAAATAACGTTACTCTAGAGCTGCCTCCTAAATTATAGGTTACAATTGTACATCTTATTTCATTGGCTAACCTATATAAGATACATTAAATTCAAAAACTAGTAAATTACTTTTAGTCAATTGAAGAGGGAATGAATTTGATTTATTAAAAGATTACAGTTTACTTTAATAATTTGCAGCTATTTCTTTGATCGCTACATCAATAAGAAAAACTACAGTTTTGAAGTCCCTCAAGTCAAGCGAATGCCACTTTATATCAGAAGGAAGAACAACGAAAAAAAAATCCCAAAAAAGTGAAAATTAGATTAATCGATTCTAAAACATAAGACAAAATATTATGTTCAGTAGTATTTAAGTTAAATCACAGTTCAATCATGATCCAATCAAATTTAACAAATGTCAATATTCATAATTGAACGATTCGATATTTAATGATTCATCAGAATGTTAGGGAAAGGAGGAGTGAAAAGCAAAAGGAATTTAAAAACTCGTGGCTTCAAACTTTTTATAATTTACTTAAAAAGTTATATTAAATATTCTTACCAGATGTATAACTGGAAAAACACAATTTTTAACTATAACATTGCCTTACAATGTTTTTCTATTCAATTTTAAAAAACATATCAAAATGAACTGCAAATATTGGAATCTTGGTATATAATATAAATTCAATTCTATTGTTATAACAGTATTAGAAAGTAAGGAAGAGTATCCTGAAAGGAAACTTATTTTGAAATATTTCTATGACTTATTTATCCTAATCAATAAGAATGAGAAGGCTATTAGTAAAATAACTTCTAGAAATAAAAATGCAAATTACAAAAACCAAGAAACAAACTATCCACTCTCCTATTTTAAAAATATCTTCATTACTAGCATTTATTGTACACAATGCAGCATATATTGGACAATTCGGTTACTATATTTAGTTTCTAAAACTATATAAAGAGATTTTTTATCTTCAAAGGAACTCAGCTTTATAATATTAACTGGAAAAATGTGCATTTTAATAAGATTAAACAATGCTTCTATAACTTCTATTGCTATATACTGCATAACTAAAATATCTTCTAATCATAAAAAGTAATAAATATTATATTCATAGCATAAAAATATAAATTGCCTAAAATAAAGTTTAAATCCAAGTTTTACAATCAAAATGTTAATTTAAAAAATATCAGAAAGCAGACAAAGTACTAGAATCCAATTAAGATTGAATAAAAATTTGTGAAAACAGAAAAACATGTCATTAGGTCTAAAGATTCAAAAACTATATTTTCTACTAGTTCAAATCAGTGCATTAAAAAGGAAATTAGGAGTCAAGCAAATATAAGCAAAAGCAGAAAGAACTGTCTCAGGTTCAACTCCATTTTCCCACAAGAAAAGCAACCGCTAAGCTATTTCCCTAAAGGCAGCAAGCAGAAAGTAGACTCGACCGCATTTGCAATAATCTTACATGTTCCTGGAGCTTTTCCAACATTGCCTGGAATTGAATAGTTCGCTTGCGCTCAGCGCTGTTCAATTTCTGTTGAATTTGACTCAATCTTTCTTCACCTTGATTTACCTCATTTAATTGACGTACTTTAAGAATATGGATTTCTACAAAAATGAAAATCAACAACACAAGAACAAATTATAACAAAAAAAAATCATACAAAAACTGGAATTGGTGCAACAAAATTATAAATAGGGTACAGGTGACAGAACAAAATTAGGTTAGGATGGAGAAAGAAAATCTTTTATTAAAGGCCTTACATGTTCCTTCATTTTCTCCTGTATTTCCTTCAGCATTGCCTCTCGCTTAGCTTGGGCTACTTCTAACTTCTTAATACTCTTTTCGCGAAGACTTTCAGTTTGCTCTTCCATTTGCTTCTTCACTTCTGCAATATGCTTATCCTGAAAGAATTATACATCAGAATCTTCTTTTATTTTCTTTAAAACACATCAATACATAAAACATTTTCCAGCAACTGAAGTTTTCAACTACAGATATGCATTTTATGTATCAAACCATGAATGTGGTTTGATTTGGGACTACAAACAAGAAAAATTAGGAATAAATACATTAAAGCTAAAAGATCATCGTACTGTCGAACCTCCATATTATGAACCTCTATATGGCATGCTTTTTCTGAAACCAAGAACTTTTTCTTCCCAAAATAACCTCCCAATAGCAAAGTGCATTTTTATACAACGAACCTTTCTTGCAATTCAATTTTTTTTCTCCCTATTTTAAAGTACTTCTGGACATTTTAAGTTATTCTCAACATATTTTTATGGTGAGCACAAATCTTGAACTGGTTTTATTAGATGCCTAACTCACCGAGAGCAATAGAATTCTGGCAGTTTCTTCCATTAAGTGCAACCTTTAACACCACCCCCCAATACCCAGTTCACTAGAAACATCTACAATATCCCTTTCATCCTCAGTGGAGTTATCCCAAGCCATCAAACTAGTTCTGTTCCTTTGCAGTGTTGATTAATCATACTATTTAAATGATCACATTTAATAGAGAATTAAAGTATGTTTTGATCAATTTCAATGCAGGAACTGAATCTTTCAATTAAAGTTCCACTGCACGTAAATCTGAACTATTTGACATATCGGCTGTTGAGGTATTCTATTTTAAAGGATAAAAGTTAATTATACATCTCAAGCCAATATTAAGCAAAATAGAATAAAATATTGAAATAATGAAGACTGAGTTTCTAATCTTGCTCAAATTACTAGATTAAAATGATATTGATGAAAAATTTGAGACGGGTTTGGAATATGGTATGAAAAGATGTAATCACCACTGATTTGGGTTTAATTATAGAACTTGACTAATTATGTACGCTAAACTTGGATACAGAGATTTAAATCATATTGCCTAAAAATAAAAAGCAACAACTATAGCTAGGTAATATAGATGTCCTGGTTTTCCTCTGGTGTCATTTATCAGATCTAAAAGAAATTGTTTTAAAAATTACAAAATGCTTTGGGGAAACTTTTCAGTTGCTGTAAAGGAACAAGTACAAAATTTATTCTTTGTCATGTCTCATTTGAAGGAGTTGTAAAATCCTGAAAATGTTTGTTACTTTGAAATTCGTTCTAGAGGTTCTTCTTCAATATACTTTTATAAACCACATTAAGCAAATTTTAAATTCATAAACACTATATTAAAAGTAATTCTACTTTTACAAATTGGTATTTATTTATATTTATCTATAAAGTAATAACTGCAAGGAAAACAAGAAAAATGTTGAGACTGTATTTTCAACATAAAGAAAAATTTATATTAAAACAAATGAATTTCTGATGACACTTTCTAATTTAAAGCAAGTAATTTTGAACGTACATTATTTTGTAACTAGATATCCTAAACATGCATTGTCACATGCACCCTTAAATTTAATTACTCATAAAATCTATTAATTTTGAGTTTCTTTGAAGAATGCTTTTGTTTCATATCAGATTTTTGCAATGTGCCAAAATCCCTATGGTATTATTTTCTGGTCTTTTCCTTAAATTTTCTAGCCATCCATTGCTACCTAGAATTGATCCCAATGCCTTTGTAAATTGAAGTAGCTTTCATTGTAGTGCCCAGATCGGAAATATTTTCATCTTCATTGTGTGTATTCACCATTTGTGTCTAGTTTTTGTTGGTTGAGCAATCCTGTTTGAGGAATACCAAATTTTAAAACAACTTTTCAAGATGCCTTTATCCACTTCCTGAAGAATTAGATTTTTATTTGACTTCAGCACTTATGCTGACATTTTGAGCTAAAGAAAACTATTGGGTTGGCAACTAAGTAATTGGTAGATTTTTAGAAAATCACATAATTTTTATGGAACTAAACTTATTCTAAATGGCTGTCTATTTTGATCAATGACCTTGCCATAGGTATAATCATAATCCCACGCTCATAAAACTTCTGGTTTTTATAAAACTGAATTGGTAACATTTGACATCATCATTGTTGAAATTTTAAAATTCAAGGAGTTTTGTAAAGATTGAAACAAAAGTAATCAGATGGCAAGGTCAGGACTATATGGTGGATGTGGCAAACACCCAACCAAGCTCCAGTTGTTCTTTACGAGTGACCAAAGATGTGCGGGTCTTGTATTGTCAGATGGAATTGTCTTTCGGATTTGCCAATCTGGTCGCTGTTCTTCTAACTGCATTGTTTAATTCAGTTAGTTGTTCACGTAGACATCAGAATTGATCGCTCGGGTGGCAGAGTTCAAAGTAGAGCACCTTTGTGATCCCAATTAAACTGATAACAAACCTTCTTTGATGAATATCAGCTTTTGATGTTTGAGTTGGTTCACCTGACCTACCCACGATCTTTCTGTTTGATATTGGCCAACAGCCCATTTTTCATCACCAGTTATCAGTAGTTTAAAATGAATCATTTTCTATTACGTTTCTTTAGCAAATCAAAGTGTCAATGCTTATTAAATGCTTTTCAGTTCGTGGAGAAACCATGTATCGAAGCTTGACGGCAGCGTTGTTTTGGCGATTTTCAATGCATGTATGATATTGAAGCTTCTGCAATCTCACGTTTGTACTGTGGCGATCCGAATCGATTATTGCTTTGATTATACCGCCATCAAATACTGAACTGACCACTTCAGAGCGTTACATTCAACAATAATTACCAGAATTTCTATAAACTAATTTTGACACTGCCGTTTCTTTAAGGCTTTCTGCCACCATAGCACATAACTTTTTGCGAGCTACATGCTTTTCCCTATGAAATAAAAGCAAAATATGACTAAATGTCTCTTTGCATTTTCCATTTTTCAACTAACGCCAAACGAAAACTATGCAACAGATCAAAACTTATTTTACCGACATTGTGCTGAATTGCTAACTATCAAATAACAAATGTGTTTACATTTGTACTACTGCCTGCAAACCCAAAATAACTGAAGCTAATCTATGAGGAAATCTGCAATTACTTAGTTGCCAACCCAATAAATTATACCA